>OX155892.1:6735907-6856907 GCA_944588485.1 Phosphuga atrata | reverse complement strand
TCGTTCTTTAATATACTTTTGGTGACGGGGTAGTGTGTGGAGAAAAGGAAAATAACAAACCCGGAGACGATGTAGCTTTTTATTGCGCGTCACGTGACGCGTGCCGGTTTTGATGCGAGTTGTGGAAGTTGTCTCTGATGTTCTGCTGGAAGTTGTGTTCACTGATGTTCTGCTGGAAGTTGTGTCTGGATGTTGTTTCGAAGTTGTCTCTCGAAGTTGTTTCTAAAAACTGTCCCTTTGTCACTCCCGTCCCGTCCTTTTATCCCTCGGTCAAACGCATCTTCTCTCTGGTAACTTTGGTGGGAGAGGTTTTCCGTTGTCCCGATTGGTTGTTCGTTCTTCCCTCCTATTGGCGCTGACGCCAAGTAAGAGGGAGGAAAAATCGGTATTGTTTGATCGGCTCCAGCCCGCTCATAAAAACGGTCTGGGCCATAAAACGATTAAGAAAAACCCGAACCTATCGGCTTTGTTTGATCAGCTCCAGCCCGCTTATAAAACGGTCTGGGCCATAAAACGGTTTAGGAAAAACCCGAACCTGTGCAACTCATCTTGTCAATAATGAGTCCCTACAGGACCCCCCTGCTAGTGATTAACGATACAAGTGCATAATTTACAAAGTTACAGGGTTTATCTCAAACCGGCCTGGTAAAATTCGGTGAATCTAACGCGGCGTCCTGATCTTGTTCGGAGGCCTGGGTCGGTGTTGGGAGTCACAGGTTGGGGTGCAAGCGATGGTGCTGGTGCTGGCGCTGGTTGCATGGGAGCTTGGGTTCCGCCCGCGTCGTCCGGAGGGTCGTCATCGGAGTCGCTCTCCAGCTCTGGTTTTTCGATGTTCTCGTCGATGATGTACGCAGGTTTGAGTCTATCGATCGTAACTGGTACGTGTCTTCCCCGCATCAAGAGAATGAAAACCTTGTCAGTGCGAGAAATTACTTTGTACGGACCATCATACGGCAGTTGGAGAGTTCCGTTTGGTGCGTCGTGGCGCACAAAAACGTGGGTAGCAGTGACGAGATCCTTAAAGACGAAGATTCTGCGCTCACCGTGCCTGGACCCACTGACTGGACGGAGTGTCTCGAAGCGTTGACGAAGTTCCTTCACGAATTCAGCGGAGTTGTCGACCTCTGGGATCGCCCGGGATACCAGGAATTCTCCGGGAAGGCGAAGGGGCTGACCGTAGACCATCTCGGCTGTTGTCGCCTGTAGGTCGTCCTTCCAAGCTGCACGTATGCCAAGTAGCACCGTTGGGAGCGTTTCAGTCCACCGAGTAGCCTGCAAGCACTTGATGGAGCTTTTTAGCTGTCGATGAAAACGTTCGACCATGCCATTGGCCGCTGGGTGGTACGCCGTTGTGTGCAGGTGCGTCGTCCCTAGGAGTTGGTTGAGGCAGCGGAACAGGTGGGACTCGAACTGCCTGCCTTGGTCGGTGGTGATCCGGAGAGGTGTGCCAAAACGTGCAACGTTGTAGAAAGCGCGGGCCACGGTTTCGGCTTCCTGGTCCTGTAGAGGGATTGCCTCCGGCCATCGCGAGAAACGATCAACGCAGGTTAGGCAGTACCTGTATCCCTGCGAGTACATCATGATGATCAGGTCCAGATGAACGTGCTCGAACCGGCGGGAAGGTGCTGCAAATGAGCCGACTGGAGCGGATACATGCCTGGTGACCTTGGATTGCTGACACTGGATACAAGCTCGTGCCCAGGTGCGACAGTTCACGTTGATGGAGCGCCACACGTAGCGCTGTGTCATCATTTTCGTTGTTGCCCTGATCCCAGGATGAGACAGCCCGTGGATGGCGTCGAAGGCTGCCCTGCGGAACGGCGTCGTGAGAAAAGGCCTGGCAGTGTGTGTTTTGACGTCGCAGAAGATCGCGGCGTCTGAACTCGGAATGCGGATTTGTCGCAAGTCCAGCTCGGAGCTGTCATCTTGCAAGAGTCCTTGAAGTTCCTGATCTTGTTGCTGCGATGTCGCCAGAGCCTCGAAGTCCATTGGAACAGTGATCTCGTCGACCCTGGATAGAGCGTCGGCGACGACGTTGTCTTGCCCCGCGATGTGCCTGATGTCGGTTGTAAATTGGCTAATCAAGTCCAGGTGACGGAATTGGCGTGGCGAGCATTTGTCGGACCTCTGGCGGAAGGCGAAAATTAGCGGCTTGTGGTCCGTGAGGATGGTAAACGGACGGCCCTCGACCATATGCCTGAAATGCTGAACTGCACAGTAAATCGCTAGGAGCTCCCGATCGTATGCGCTATATTTATTCTCGGAGCTACTAAGCTTCTTTGAAAAGAATCCAAGCGGCTCCCAGTGACCGTCGACTCGTTGTTGAAGGACTGCGCCTATGCTGTAGTCCGACGCGTCGCACGCCAGAGACAGGTCTGCGCCGGGTCGAGGATGCGCCAAGAGTGCTGCGGTGGCCAGCTCCTCCTTGCACTGCATGAAGGCTGCCTCGGCTCCGTTGTTCCACTGAATCGGCGTGCTCCCCTTGATGTTACCTTTGAGAAGGTCGTTGATGTTCGCCTGTGTTTTAGCAGCCCTGGGTAGAAACCTTCGATAAAAATTGAGCATCCCCAGGAACTGCCGTAGTCCTTTGGCAGTCTTCGGCTTCTCATATTCTCGGATCGCGGCGACTTTTTCGGGAAGCGGTTCTGTTCCTCTCTCGGCGACGCGGTACCCTAGAAACTGTATGGTTGCCGCGCCGAAACAGCACTTGTTGGGGTTGATCACGACACCAAACTGCTGCAAGCGTTCGAACAGGGTTTGCAGATGACCACGATGCTCCTCTTCGGACGATGATGCCACCAAGATGTCGTCTATGTAAGCGTAGCAGAAATCCAAACCGCGGAGGACTTCGTCGATGAACCGCTGGAACGTTTGCGCGGCGTTTCACAACCCGAAGCTCATGGATGGAAACTCGAATAATCCAAATGGTGTGGTAATGGCCGTTTTAGGAACGTCTTCTTCCGCGACTGGAATTTGGTGATATGCCCTTACCAAATCGATCGAGGTGAAGATCTTCTTCCCATTGAGCGTCTGCGCGAAGTCTTCGATGTGGCGCACCGGGTAACGATCCGGGATGGTGCGTGCGTTAAGGGCCCGATAATCACCACAGGGACGCCATTCGTCGCCTTTCTTTGGCACCATGTGCAAAGGTGAAGCCCAACTGCTCTTAGATGGGCGGCAAATGCCCAACCGCAGCATGGACTCGAACTCCTTTCTGGCGTTCAACAGTCGGTCCGGGGCAAGTCGACGCGGTCTAGCGGCTTCAGGTGGTCCGGGCATCGTGTGTATGTGGTGGACGGTGCTGTGTTTCACTGTTGGTGCCTTGCCTGCTCCGTCGGGTCGCGTGATTTCTGGGTAGCGCTGCAAAAGCTCGTGATATTCAGAATTTCCGATGATGATTTTGACACTTGCGATGTTACCCGAACTCGGCCTATTTCCGGTCGTCTTGACTTGCGTCAGGCTATCTACGAGATGTTTGTTTCGCATGTCTACCAGCAGGCCGTAGTGAGCCAGAAAATCGGCGCCAATAATCGCGCGTGTTACGTCCGCGATCACAAGGTTCCACGTGAAGTCGCGTCTCAATCCGAAATCCAATGTCATTGTCACTGAGCCGTACGTCGCAATCGGCGTGTTGTTTGCTGCGGAAAGTTCGTAGTTCGTCTTTGTCCGGCGACCACGCACAAGTTTACGGGGAAAAATACACAGATCCGAACCAGTGTCTATCAGAAATTTCGTGCCGCTAATGCGATCTGGCACGAACAAGCGGCGTACGTTTGGGCAGTCATCGCTTGCCGCCATAAGCGATGATCCGCTTAGTTTCCCGAACGCGCGGTGAAGACGGCGTTTAACTCGCACGGAGGCCTGCATTTGCGCGCACTGTCACCGAACGTGTAATGGTACCAGCACATTCCGTCGTACTGGACCGGAAGGCGAGAACCTGAGCGGTTGCGGTTCGACGGTGACCGATCCGAGCGGTCTCGACTGATTGAACGGCTGCGGCGCGCTTGCTGGAGCTCTGACCTAATGGCCGAGATTTCCCGTCGGTTGTCTATCTGCACCTCCGCCAATTGTCGTTGGAGGCCGGCCAATTGCTCTAACATCTTCGACTCGAGGGAAGATGACACTGCGGATACCTGGTTTCGCGGCTGTAGGGTCCCGATCGAGTCCAAAACGTTGTCCGCGATCCTGGCCAACTCGTCGAGGGAGGTGTTTTCTTGCTGCGTCGCTAGGCAGGCCCGCACGACCGGGTTGAGGCGGTCCATCCAGAGGGCCTTGGTGATGTCCTGGGCCCCGTGTTCGCCGGCAAGTCGCTGCAGCTGTCGCAAAAATTGTGACGGAGTTCGGTCGCCGATGTCCTCGCGCTCCATCAACTGCCGTGTCCGTTGTTGCTGTGTTTTTCCGAGTCTCCTGATAAGTTCGTCCTTCAGCTTCTGATACGGGTCGTCGGCTTCCTTTGGTGGGTCGAGAAGTAGGTCGCGGATCTCCTTAGCGTACCGCGGCTCGAGCGACGTACCGACGTATTCGAACTTCTCGGTACTGGTAGTGATACCAGCGTTTTTCAATGCCCAATCAGCTAGTTGGAACCAGAGGTCCGGGTCCTCTGGTAGAAATGCGGGCAGTCTCACACGCGCCCCGTTGGAGTGGTTATTCGCCATAGCTTGTCGCGAGTGTCTTGGCGCACGTTGCTACCACCGTCACTTGTAAAATATGTAGATCACGTCGGGGTCACCACTTTGGTGACGGGGTAGTGTGTGGAGAAAAGGAAAATAACAAACCCGGAGACGATGTAGCTTTTTATTGCGCGTCACGTGACGCGTGCCGGTTTTGATGCGAGTTGTGGAAGTTGTCTCTGATGTTCTGCTGGAAGTTGTGTTCACTGATGTTCTGCTGGAAGTTGTGTCTGGATGTTGTTTCGAAGTTGTCTCTCGAAGTTGTTTCTAAAAACTGTCCCTTTGTCACTCCCGTCCCGTCCTTTTATCCCTCGGTCAAACGCATCTTCTCTCTGGTAACTTTGGTGGGAGAGGTTTTCCGTTGTCCCGATTGGTTGTTCGTTCTTCCCTCCTATTGGCGCTGACGCCAAGTAAGAGGGAGGAAAAATCGGTATTGTTTGATCGGCTCCAGCCCGCTCATAAAAACGGTCTGGGCCATAAAACGATTAAGAAAAACCCGAACCTATCGGCTTTGTTTGATCAGCTCCAGCCCGCTTATAAAACGGTCTGGGCCATAAAACGGTTTAGGAAAAACCCGAACCTGTGCAACTCATCTTGTCAATAATGAGTCCCTACATACTATTATTAGATCTTTATTCGTTTTTACAAAAACAGATAATACAGCTTTGATAACAGACAAATTACTATATATAAGTTTATTTTCATTATCTAAGAATACAAAAAAATGTTACAGGAAATGTCCGTAACGAATTGACACAATGTTCGGTTCCTTCTTTCCCTGCAGGAGAGAATGTGATATTTTCCAGAGGGTGAGTTGTAGAAGCGGCATATGCAGACTTCCTCTGCTTGATGATATTGTCGGTTGACGCATAAGAGGTGGTCAAAGCCGTGCCAGGTGGTGCGAGTTAATATGTGTCGGTGTTTTTGATTTGCACCCTTTCATCCGTGTGTTTGGTACGCTGCACAGTGGGGTATTTCAGCGATTTAGCCGGCCAAAATTATTTCTTAGTTTTTATACATTTTAAATCGGTTTTTATGTTTATTTATGGTTGTTTGAAGTACATAGGAGTATAAATAAATATAGGAAAAAATAGTATATTGAGACTAAAAAAAAATATTTAAAACTTTATATTTAAGGGAAATGAAGCAAAAACTAAATTTTTCATAAAAACAAGAAAACTTATTAGTTAACCTGAAGAGTCCCACATCTCGTCGTCAGTTCGACATTCGCCAGTTTCCTCGGCAAAATCTTTTGAAGAGTCGCTTCGAAGAGACATTTCGAAGAGACTTTCGTCGTTTTTATTAATGGGCTCGACGGAAACAAGCATGTGCATTGCTTCTTTGCTGTGCATCACTGGTCCTTTTCTTGGTTTCGGCCTCATACTAGTAATTAGGGGATCAGATCTGAGCAATAATCTGTTAATAACATCTAAATTGCACTGCTCTCTCGAGAATTTCCTGGCGAAATTCATCCGGTATGAACGAAAGTGCTTGTTGCGCGCCTCTGCTGCTTCTTCGGACAGTAATCCTATAGATAGCAGTGCTTTTTACATGACCGTGGATAAGGATTTTGTGCATTGTTGGAGTCATGGGATGCCAGGGATATAATTCCACATAAATTTTGGCGGTCTCATATCCGTATTTAGCAAATTTTTCCAAATCCACTTTATGACCACTAGAATATACCTCTAAAATCACTTTGATTCGTATTATCAGGTTGTAGTCAATAACAGTAATTTTAGCTGTCATCTATGAATTGGCGAAAAATCTCCTGCTAGTGTTACCATCAGGCCCGGACTTAGAGACCCAGGGCCCCTGGGCACTTTTTACATTTGGGCCTGCCATAGAGTTCGGTCTGGTTTCCTTTTACTTCATCGAACTGGACTTTACGCTTACGTTTCCTCTGCATGTCATATGCAAAGCTATTTTCACCGAATTTTTCAATAACTTTCGACTCGTAATGATTAAAGGTACAGGTACTGGGTTTCCTTAAGTGTTCTAGGTGTGTTACAAAAGATTTTCAACGACGATCAAAGATCGTACCCAGGTTGATGTTAACAGATTGGAGAGATTTGCTTACTTTGTTGAACCTTTCCAAGATGTCAGTCTCGATAAAAGTGACAAAAAGAAAGTTTCCATCGAGACTAACGAATTCAGAAGACCTGAAGCCTCAGAGCGCATAGATGGTTTTCATTTGCATCATTGGAAATTATCTGGAGAACTGACTTCGGCAGGCGTCAGCTCGAGCAGACCATCTTGTCTGAGAAAGACTCTTCACGACTGTTGAATTTGACTTCAGTTTCGACAGAAAAATTTCCCATCTGTGTTGATGCCGAAAAAAAATTATACAATGACTGCAAAATATCGAAGAAAGATATAGCAGCTTGACAAAAGACTCGGCCACACAGGATCCAACAAGATTCAGTGAGTGAGCCGAACAGGGAACGAAATCTATCAGGTTGATGACTTGAGGGTTGACTTGTTGTTTTCTCGCTTGAAGACTAGAATATACATCCGATATATTTTTAGCATTGTCGTAAGACTGCCTCCGGCAATCGGCGATATACAAGTCGTGATTTTCAATGTCTCTAGGACAACTTTAGCCAGGTCTTCCGCTTTATGGCCACAATTTGGAATGAATTTCAAAAATCGTTCGACAGGACATCCACCTTCAGACACATATCTCACTATGAAAGAAAGTTGATCTACCTGAGAAATGTCCGGAGTAGAGTCCACAGAGAAATATTTGGCATGCTTTATCTCAGTCACAATTGTATTTATTACCTTTTCTGCCATGATATTGATCATTTCATCGCATATTTTTGAGGAAAGATCGAACTCAGCCAAAAGTTCTAGGGTCATAACATAGTTCCCACTTTTTTTTTATCCAAATTTTTAAACGGCAATCCGCGTGCAGAAAGTGACTTCACAACAGCCACAATGCGCCTCAAAACTTCATGCCAGTATTTTGTTTCTTCTTCCGTTTGAAGAACAAGACTCTTGTCAACTCTTCCGCCAGCATTCTTCCTAGCTTATAGTGTCACAAGTGCTGACCTGTGTTCGTCCGAATTATCATGTTCCTTCATTCTTTGAACTGCGTTTATCCCGTCGTTATATCCTTCATTAGCTAGCTATCCCAATTTGCCAAACATCTTAGAAGGGACGCAAAACTCTGCACCCTTTGCTCCTCGAAAATATGAGCCAAGTTCGAGGTCGTGTTTCATCTTTACTTAATGTTCGGCAAAAAGTGACAGCTAGTAGACAGCTAGATACCTAGTTTTATATGCGTACTGACGCCTTGAAGAAGAAAAGTCGGCATCAATATTCTGTTTCACGCCATTTTGGACAAGAGCCAGGCTTTTAAGCTTATGTAAAGATTCCGCCACCGGGGCCCCTAGGCTGGCAGGGCCCCAAAGCCCGGGCCTCGTAGGCCTAGGCAGAAATCTGGCACTGGTTATCATAATTAGTGTTGTCGTATCCACCTTTAGGCACATCGACGATCAAGCCTGATTTCTCTCGGAATCTCGCCTATATCTCGGCCATTTTCTGCTTTACAAGTTCTTTCTCACTATTTGATCTTATCTGCCACTTTTGTACGGGAATTTTATACGACAAACGGAGAATACTTTCTAATAAGCGTATCCCAGCCCGCAATATAGAAAGGCCAAATTGTAATGCGTTTGTGGAGACATTTCAATCTCCACATGGCTGTTTTCACATGGAACATTAAGGTCATTAAAGTGTTTGGAGGTAGCACCACAAATGTAGCATTTAATAGTTGAGGTAGTTGACGTGGCAACATTGCATACTTTGGCATCCACCATAGTTAGCGTCAATAAATGCTTAATCAAAATAGAGCTCTTTGCTTGTATGAATTCGCTATTTTGTAAAGCGTTTATAGCTTCTTCTACATAGGCAATTTCGGATTTTGTGATATCCACTGTTTCTTTGATAAACTGTATCCTCATTGGTCGACAGTAGCGTGGCGAAGAGGGAGTTGGATTTTGCCAAACAACTTTTTTGTTTATGCTACAAATCAATTGCAGTGGAACAAAGCAACTTTGAAAAATATTGCTGTCTGTGGAATCTTCTTCCTGCATCTTCTGTTTATATTGTGTTTGTTGCGATCCGTTACTTCCCCATTTCGAAATTAGCGTCAATAATTTACGCTCTTGTATATTCAATGTCATCAATACATCCTCCAAATATGTAGCCACACGTTTTGCTGTGTGGTCCAATAAATGCTGCAAGTTAATTTCAGCACAACTTTCAGTTACCCGATAGGCTGCTTTTTCCGGATAACGAGTCTTTTTTGCTTGCTGTACAATGTTTCCGTGCATTGACTTTTTGTATGCTGTTTGGCAATCTTGAGCTTTCTGCGGAGAATTTGTTCTATCTTTCAGAATTTTCAATGCAATTCTCTCTCCAGAACTCTGAAGAGATGATTGAGCAGCTCGCACTAACACACCTTTCTCGACAATACTTCGCACTTCAATTGTTTTTCTGTGTTTGCTCGTTTCACTTGATGCTTCAAACGATTTTGTAGGTCGGCCACTAGAACGTCGTTTAACCCTCGGTATTTCGAATGTTCCTCGTAACCAATTGTCATTGTTTTTATAGAAAACTTCTGATTTTTTATGCGCTAGTGTCCATCTTTTTTTAAATTGGTACTTTAAATGGGAGAATTTATGTTTAACTTCCTTCATTGGGCTTTCACAATATCCATCTTGCGATAAAATATGTGTGTGAAGGTACCTCAACTTTTCGTCAAAATTTGTTAAATCCTGTTCCTGCATTTTGTCAAAAAGAAATGCAGTCTACGCGTAATTTTAAAATATAATTAAATTTCGTAATTAAATTTTGTCTACGCGTTCGAACTACACTACTACTACGAACAAAACACAAACTATTGATAAAAACAACGTTTTCACGGGAGTCCACGACTAATTTTGGTGTTTTTAGTTAGTACACATACTATTTATTCTACTATAACTTAAAAAACCACGCACGCGGAAGTATAACAAAAACCTTTTTGAAAATCAATCTTGGAGTTTTTTTTCATTAATTTCGAATACCATTTTGTATCCTTAAAATTATTACTAATTATTCGATAATTTATTACTAATTATTCTTTACATAAAATCGATAAATATATATGTGGTATTACCTGATATATTGGAATCCATCACAATTTTTTTCAAAATAAACTCAACAAAAATTTTTTTTTTCAAGAACTGTATTTTCGAGGAGGCCGAGAACTAATCACACACTTACAATGTGACAGAGATCGAAATTACGACTAATACTACGGTGCGTACTTAAACAAGTGATTAAAAAAAAGAGTTGTATATTGTTCTATGTCTATTTAACATTATCAGGATATACTTTTTTTTACCTAGAACAAATTCTAGAAAAGCGATTTTTAGCCGCCTAGCCGAGTTAATACGCTGTGCGCTGGGCCATCGGTATATCTCTCAATCGTAAACATCATCGTTTTCCCTTCTATATCCTTTCTGTAAGCATCCTTGGTTGAGAGTCGGACACCTTCGAAACCCTCATGAATATTCTCCCCCATTGTCGCAGAGCCTGCTAGCTGGAAAGTGAATGTATTTGATTTGTTTTTAGGCCCATCGCATATTTGAGATATCTTGCTTTAATTTTATCTAGCTCTAGCAGGTGATTAGATATTAGAAATGGGCTTATAGTTTTGAGCCAGTAGGTTATTGCCCGCCAGAGTTTCATATTACATAATTGGGTGCTGTGGCTAGACTTAGGACTTCTATGTTCCTGAGGTACGAAGCCTATCTCAAATTTTTCGTTTAAGCTCATCCCATAAATATTCTATCGAATTTAAATCAGGACTGCATGCTTCATTCATCCATTCATAATAGCGCGGCGGACCATGCGCGGTCCTTGGCCTCCAATATACTTCATTATGGCCTCCAATATACTCTAATATACTCCAATTTTCGCGGTTTTCCGACCTCTGCCTCCAGTTCTTGTATCCTAGCATCTCTCGGCAGATGTTTCAGATGGAGTCCGCCCACCTGTCCCACGGCCTCTCAACTGGTCTTTTGCCTTCTGTTTTGTTATTCAGCGCCTTCTCTTTGATCTCGCCCTCATGCATTCTGTATCCCGCCCATTTCAGTTTCCTCAACTTAATTATCGTTGCTATGTCGGCGTCGTCATAGAGTTGATATACTTCATCATTAGAACGCATTCTCCAGCCTCCTTCTTCCCTTATAGGCCCATAGTCGTAGGTCTCCTATTAGGTCCCATATCTTTCTCAAGATTTTCCTTTCGAAAATGTTTACCAAAGCCTCCGCTATTTTTAGAGAATGTATCTCTGCTACAAATGCTAGTACTGGGCGTATTAGGGTTCTGTAAGTTATTGGGATGTAAGGAGTAAGGGCAAAAGCCCACCCAAATGACAACCTCTCCTGTTTTCTGAAAACTAACGGGGCTCTGTCGACCGAATGTCTGCCGCAAAAAGCAGACCCCTCTTGTTGGCCAACAGCTTCGAGTGGATGAGCTGGCAAGAGTAAGGGCAACTCCTTGTGCTAGGGACGAGAAATCGTTCCTAAAGGCGGACGAATCAGTAACTGATCAGCGGCATGGAGATGCAGAAGGAAACGGGAAACCACTGCATTAAAGATCTCTAATAATATCCCTAGTCAAACCAAACAACAAGACGCTCGACCCAACAAGAAGCTCGACATGGCACAATTCAAGGCAAAATTTTCCGGAGTTACTAGCCCCCTTTTCGGATCCCCGATGGGGGCGGTTTTGAAGAAAGCCATCAGAAGAAAGGCGAATTGGTACTTGGAACATTAGAAGTTTGCTCCAAGCCGGAAAAGTTGACAACGTAATAAACGAAATGAGCAGAGTGGTCGTCGCCTTTGTTGATTTTTCGAAAGCCTACGATTCCATTGATACAGAAACGCTGAAGTACTCCAGAAAGAAAAACAAAGTACTCCAGGAACTAGGGCTAGACAACTCATCCAGGCAGACTCATCCTAGAAACTTTGACCAACACCCATTCCAAGGTTAAATTTAGAGACGAAATTTCAGAAAGCTTCAAAATAAAAACTGGAGTGAGACAACTGGAGATGGACCTTCCCCACTTCTATTCAACTGTGTCCTTGAAAAGGTTTTGAGAGAATGGCGTAAGGAACTGATCATTTTGGGTGCTCAGAGTGGTATCTACCTGGGATGTAAGAATGATGGACTGGTTGTAGATTGCCTGGCCCTTGCAGATGATATGGCACTGTTTGCTGATTCTCTTGAGATGGCAACAATGCAGGTAAATTGCCTCAGAAAACAGGCTGCCAAAGTGAGTGTTCAAGTGTCACTGGAGAAAACAGAATTCTTCACCAACATCAGGGAAGCAAACAGAGAGATGTTACTAGAGCAGGGAAATATTAAGAGGACTGAGAAATTTAAGTATCTCGGCGAATGGATTGAACCCAACTTATCAGAAAGAGCACCATTATCCAAGAGAGTCAACAAGTTAGAACTAGCCCATCGACTGACTAAGAACACTTACAACAAGAAATGCCTGTCACGCAACCTGAAACTTAAGCACTACACATCAGTCTTATGACCAGAAGCCCTATAAGCCATGGAGTGTCTTTCCTTGAACCGAAGAGGTCTGGTAGAGAAATTGGAAATCAGAGAGAGGAGAATCCTTAGGAAGATCATAGGCCCGGTAAAGGAAGATGGGAAATTCCGAAGGCGTCATAACTCTGAGCTCTACAAACATATTGAGATGCTCTCTGACTGTGCAAGGAAAAGAAGGGTAGCTTTTTATGGCCATGTTGCAAGATTGCCTCCAAACCGACTAACCAACCATCTGTTCACCTTCTGGCAAAACAAGAAGATTCATACCACTTGGTTGACAGAAACCAAGAAGGATATTAAAAAACTGGGGGCAACAGATCTCCAAAACAGACAGTCTGTAAGACACACCTTGAAGGAAGTTCATGGATTTCAGGAAAAACCCTGATGGAAAGGTACCCCCTGGGCAGAAGGGAGAAAGGAGTTACACCAGCAGAAGATGCGACAATACTGGGCAAAGAACAAAGCCGAACAGTTGAACAATCGTGGTCCAAAGTAGGCCTATTCAAAACAAGAAGAAGAAGAAGTAAGCAAATATCAGCCTCCTTGCAGAGAGGGGCCCGTGCCCTGTGTGCCCTTATGGTAAATATGGTTATGCCTGTACCAGGTCGTCTATGAAAGGATCCAGTCTCCCCATCACGTTGAAACACTCTTCGAACCGCGGCGCGTGTCATTTCCAATCGAGCAACAGCTCGCTGGCAAAGTCCGAGACTCTTTGATGAAACTGGATAGGAAAATCTACAATACTAAGATTGTAATACAGGGATAAGATTAGACTGGAGTGGAAATAGTTTATATTTTTGTTTTGCTCAATATCCATGGGACAAAAGCATTTTTTCTATTGATATTTAAAAGTAAATATGTAATAGCGAAAAACTTATTCTTAACAAAAAATATTTTTTAAATATTAAAATTATATCACAATTATCTATTAGAATTAGAATATTAAATGAAAATGTAATCATACATAATATATCACTATCTTTGCATCGCCTGAACTTGTTCTTTGACCTCTTCAACCTGCTGACATGATCTTATCAAATTGTCTTGTTGCACTCCCAGGGTTCCACATAGTGCTTGCAATTTTTTCAAATTACTCTCAGTATTTTCTACATTGTGCTCTTGCAATGCAAAATTCCTTGCTGAATGCATCAATATCTAAAACAAATAAACAACATATTGATATGTTGATAAAATGAACCATTTTCAAAATACACAGCTCAAAACAATTAGCGAGTCACTAATTTGTGGCTCCATAAAATTCAAACGGGAAATTACATGGAAATAAAATTAAAAACATCTGAAAGAGGCTCTATTTAATTGTTTTAATGTGCACATATGGAAATGTCAGCACCACATACTTGTTCCCACTGTTTCCCAAGTTCCCGTAATAATTAACAACAACTACCAAAACGTAAAACGCATGTGAATTAATTGTTATTGTATATTTACCTCATTGGATTTGGATCCCCTGACAATTTGCCTAACAAGTGAAGCTACATAATTAACATTGACTTGCACTCGATCGGCCAAACGCATTTTCGAATCCGAAAATAACGATCGAGCACTTGTACTACTTGCTGAAGTCATGTTTCTCTATTTTCCTAATAAAATCCTTTGCACAATTTTGTTTACTAAACACAAACTGAAAACAATCTTTTGACATATGTCATATTATTAATATGTAGGCAACCCATGTTCTAAGTAGTTTTAGTGACATCTAGAATTTAGAAGAGTAGTTCAAAAATTATTTATAAAGTTTCAAAATCAATCAAATATCAACGGTTTTTTTTCATTTAGCTTGTAATTTATAGATAGCACTTAATATTCTAGTTTTGAGAATTAGTATTGCCTATATTGTCTATTTAATCTCCTCACGCAGATCTTCTCCAACCAAACAGCGTGAGTCAATTGACTCGCACTCTTTGGTTGGAGAAGATGTGAGTGAGGAGATTAAAATACGTGGAGGAGTTTGGACAGGGGTGTCTATTATCACAGCTCTCTAATTCAATATATATATATATATATATATATATATATATATATATATATATATATATATATATATATATATATATATAGTGAACGCATCTTTGATTAAACGCTGTCAGAAGAAAGCGGTGGTCATAAACGGGAAAATAATTAAAAACTTGCGATGCGCAGAAGATACCATTATTGTAGCTGATAGTCTAGAAACTCTAACGAAACTACAACGTCTAGTTGAGTTAGTAGGTAAACAAATTCTGCAAGAGACAAATAGATATGGCCTATATGGCCTAGATATGAATCTGAAGGAAACCAAAGTCATGACAACTTCAGAAAACCAAAACGGAAATCACAATAGATCATCTATAAAGATCAATAACGATTTTGGGGGGACACGGAAGAAGTCTCCACTCAGATTGTTTTTTTATGTGATTCATGTGATGAAGACAGTCGGCCGTCCCCTGGAAACCACAGAATGTCGGCTAATCCTTCCACCACCGGAACACCATCTATAAAACACTCACTGAGTAGTTTGTAAGAAAGGCTCTTTTCAAAGCCAACTTTGTTGACTACTTCAATGAATATTGAAAGCTTATCCGCAGATAAGGAAAACCTCCTGTCCATCTTGTGCAAGGAGAACGGCACCGATATCCTAGTACTCATGGAGGAGATACAGAAACACATGGAGGAGATACAAGCCGCAGACCGAAAACCAATGGTATGAAGTTAATACTGGAGCGTCCCCACGACCATTATGGCAGCGCTGTTTTCGTAAAGCCTGACATCGAAATATCCTCCATGTCTTCAACCTGCGAGAATGATATCGAGATCCTCACGGTTGGGCTTGGTTAATGCACGATAACACCTTTCTACAAACCACCAGCCGTAGCCTTTGCGTTTGAAGAAACTAGCAATTCCCACTCCAAACCGCTGAAGTTTGTGATAGGCGATTTTAACTGCCACCGCTCTGCATGGGGATATGCAGAAACAGATGCGAATGGCGAAGCGCTGGAACACTGGGCGGAAAGAATGAACCTGAAGCTGATACACGACCCGAAAGATCTTGCGTCCTTTAATAGTAGAAGATGGCGCAGAGGATATAACCCAGATAATATCTTTGTAAGCGACAGGATCAGCCACCAAGTTACAACATTTATGGAGGAACCTCTACCTAGAACCCAACACCGACCCATCATATGCTCTGTAACTGCGGCAATAAAACCAGGATCTGTTCCCCTCAAAAGAAGATTTAACTTCAAGAAGGCCAATTGGAATGAATGGACGAAAGAACTAGACCAGGAAGTCACGCGACTAGAACCATGCCAAAAATTGTATGACCAGTTTGTCATGCTGGTAAAGAGAATATCGATAAAGCACATACCAAGGGGCTGCAGAACAGAATACAACACAGCTCTTGACAATGGAGCTAAAGTCGCCCTGCGTAACTACCGAAATATGTACAATCAAGACCCCTTCTCTGAGGAAACCATCCAGGCAGGAGAAGATGTTCTGAAAGCGATTTCAGCGACTAGAACGGGAAGATGGTGCAATCTCATAACAAGTCTGGATATGAAACAAAGTAGTAGACGTCCATGGAAGTTAATAAAGGATCAACAACGACCCCTCCGCTCGAGCACCCGATATCTCTGGAGTCACACCAGACTAGATAGCCCATCGCCTCTTACTTAATGGTAAGTCGTCAACTAAAGTGGGAAAATTCAAAATCCAACGTGTTAGTAACAACGAAAACGATGTCCTTAACGACCCTTTCAGCACCGCTGAAATAAAACGAACAATCCACCAACTAAATGAAAATAAAGCAGCTGACCTGGACGAAATTAGGTCAGAGCAAATTAAGCATACCTAACCTAACCCAACCTAACCATAGACTGGCTCACTCAAATGATGAATAACTGCGTCTCCAAAGTGCAAATTCCAAAAAATTTAAGGGAGGCGAAAGTGGTTGGCACTTCTGAAAACATGGAAAGAGCCAACAGATCCTGGGAAATTTAGACCCGTCTCTTTGCTGTGTCACCTTTTCACCAAGGTTCTTGAAAGAATGCTTCTTGGCCGAATCTCTGACATAATTGAGGAGGAGACCATACCAGAACAGGCAGGTTTCAGACCAGTCAAATCGTGTTGCGGGCAAACCCTCAATCTCACTCAATATATCGAAGATGGGTTTGAGCAAAAGAAGATAACGGGAGTTGCTTTCATAGATTTATCTGCTGCCTATGATACTGTGAACCATTAGAGGTCAAAGTTCTATGACATCACGAAGAACTTTCGCCTGACTGTTGGTAGACTGTTGGTGGAAGTTGGTAGAATGCCTCCTACAAAATCGACGGTTTTTTGTAACACTACAGTCCAGCAATAGTGGGTGGAGGACTCAGAAAAACGGCCAACCAACAGCGTCCTGTCGTCAATCCTCTTTAATATCTATGGGCACCAAATGCAACCGCATAGACTTAAGTCTCGGAAGAGCTTTATGAGGTCGTCAACACCCCTGGAGATTACGCCTGAAACACACCGAATAAACCTATGGCAAGTGGCTACCATCCGCACAAGGATCGAAGCAAATGAAGAGATGGCCCCTAGACACCATCTACCTTTCCCCACATGGAGGACGATGAACAGGCTAAGAACGGGAGTCGCACGATGTAACAGCAACCTAAAAAAATGGGGCTACAAAGAGGATGACAATTGTGAATGACAAAGCTACATATGTGGCTGATTTTTGGAAACAGAAAATTTGAAGAATCACGATAGAAATCAAGTGTCGAATTGAAGTACAATAGCACCACATATAAAATTAAAAAAATAACCGGCCAAGTGCGAGTTGTGACTCGCACACCGAGGGTTCCGTACAAACTTGTAAATAAGGTATCTTTAGGAGGACCTAACTGTATGCAACCCATATGCTTCTGGTGCCTGACAATACCACGCAACACATTAGTGTATTTTCATAAGTTTCTAATAGTAAATTCGCATTTTTCTTGTAATTAAACTACATATTTACGGTTTTCAGATTTTTTCCTTTACTTGTGCTGCAAGACACCGCTTCGTGCCAAATTTCATGATTCTAGGTCAACGGGAAGTACCCTATAGGTTTTGATTCCCTTGTGAAGTCGCAAAATATGCGACATAAACGGTCATATCTTTTGATCGCGTTGACTTACAAGTTTGATTTTTTTACAGCTGAAAGAGACCGCAGACCCGAGTATTTGATACAAATTTCAACGTGTTACCTCTACGCGTTCCTGAGAAAAATGGTCTTGACAGACAGACAGACGGACGGACAGACGGGCAGACAGACAGACGGACAACAAAGTGATCCTATAAGGGTTCCGTTTTCGGTACGGAACCCTAAAAATCATAAAAATGAATAAAATACTCTGCAGTCGAGATAAATCATTGGAACTGAGAATCAGAATGCTAAAAAGTTATATATTCTCCATTCTGTTGTATGCAATGGAGGCTTAGACACCCAAATCAGATAACATCAAGAACATAGAGGCTTTTGAAATGTGGTGTTATAGGAGGATGCGGCGAATACAGTCGATAAGGTTTCGAACGAGGAAGTGCTAAGCCGAATGATTGAAACAAATAAAGAGATTATTAACACCATAAAGAGGCGAAAATTAGAATATCTAGGACATGTTCTGAGAGGAGATAGGTACAACAGCCCTCAGCTGATTTTTCAAGGAAAAAGAACGATCGGCAGAAGAAGAATCTCTTGGCTGCGTAACTGAAGGCAGTGGTTTGATTGTACCTCCGCAAAACTCTTCAGATGAGCCATCGACAAGGTCCGGATTATGTTGATGGTTTCCAATCTCCTATAGGGGTGGAATTTCAAGAAGAAGAAGATTGCCTATATGTATTTATATAATTAAATAATGTTGTCTAATTTTAAATGTGTAGTTTTGTTTATTTGTGTTTTAGGTTTTGTCTATTTTTCACTTGTATTTTTTCCCGGAAAATATCTCTGGCGATATTATCCTGTCCAGTCTCATCTGTTTAATCTACTCGATCTTCATCACTTCGCAACTAAAGAAAGGTTGGTTCCTCAAGCATGACAAAGACTTGACAAATAAAATAGAATTAGAGAATAGAACTAGACTGGTACATACAAGACTAGACAGGTCAAGTAGAAAATGATTATTCTCTAGAACAAAAACTTGGGTGGCTTTTTGCGGTGTAGTATGCATTAAACTAACACGTTTGAAAACTAATCAAATTATGAAATAGTATATTTTGTAACTAGGGCGGTAAGTTGTGAATTTGACGCGAGAGCGAAATTGGTCTTTTAGAGAAAATAGAATTTACACTCATTTTTAAACGTTTACTTTAATATGAGATGTCATGGTTTGAACCAAATTAATAATAGAATTGAAAGTAGGAGATTATCATTACGATATCTTCAAATTTGAGTAACAGAAGATATCAGTGTAATTCCATCTACTGACCAATATTCCCGTTAAGCCTATTATTCAAAAACAGCATAGAAGAGCTGCTAATAAACCACGAATATTGAAAAATGTTAATTTTAAAAATGTAGAAATGATAATGGAAACACCTGAAGAACGTCACGGAAAAAGTGAGAACGTCAGAGAAAAACAAGAATGGTCAAAATCTGATTTTGAGAAAGTTAATGTATTAATCTAACTCCGCCATAGACGGTCCCAAGCCCGGTTTGCGAAAGGAGGAGGGTAGACACCCTGAATGGCCAGAAACACCAGTGCGTCTCAGGAAGTAGGCTAAGGACGGATAGAGTTGGACTCGCGGCATAGCTGTGAGAACTCCAACATATCCCATCCAGCTGAAAATTGTCAAGCCGTGTCTGTGCGGTTGAGTACACAGACCTGAGCCTCCAGATTGGGGGTTGGGCGATGGGCTAACAACCTATTCCCGGAAAAAAAAACTTGTTAAGGAACCTGATGCTTCGCCTCGGATTGGACAGATTCAACGGAAACGACCTGGCAAACGGAAATTTGATCACTCTTTCGGAACCTGGAATGTACGATCCTTGTTCAAACCTGGAGCTCTAAAATCACTCCTAGAACAAGTTGATAAATTTAACATTGATGTTATTGCACTCCAGGAAACTAAATGGCTTGGCAGCGAGATAACCGACATGAGGTCGCACACAATATTTAAAAGTGGAAAACTATCGGGAAGCCGTGAGTTTGGAGTAGCTTTTGTCGTCAGCAAAGCTTTTAAACAGCATATTACCAACTTCAAACCCATTAACGAAAGATTGTGTGCACTTCGCATAAAGACAACATTTTTCAACATCTGGCTCATTAATGTTCACGCCCCAACGGAGGATAAGGACGAGGCCACTAAGGACGAGTTCTATAGTCATCTTGAATCAATTTATGACTCATTGCCCTCAAATGACATCAAGATCATACTAGGTGACTTCAACGCGAAGGTTGGGAAGGAGGAGACACAAAGAGGAACAACCGGAGGGCACAGTCTCCACGACATTAACAATGACAACGGCCAACGTCTAGTTGATTTCGCCTGCAGTAGAAACGTAATAGTAAGCTCAACGTGCTTCCCGCATCGAAGCATTCACAAAAGAACCTGGGCGTCACCTGATGGAAGGACGTATAACCAGATAGACCACGTTCTTATTGATAAAAGGGCAGCCTCCAGCCTCTTAGATGTAAGAACCTACAGAGGGGCTAACTGCGACTCTGACCACTATTTGGTCAAAGCCTCATTCCGGTGTCGAATCGCAAACAGAAGACCTGCAAAATTCCAACCGACACTCAAATTCGACATCGAGAAGCTGAAAGACGAGTCAACCGCAGGCGCATACGCATCAGCTTTAAACAGACATTTTGACCAAATATCCAACCATCACGAAATGCCAATAGAGCAGTTATGGCTCTCCATCAAAAATGGCATTAAGTTTGTCGCAGAGGAGGTTATAGGCCACCAGTCCCGGCGAAAGAAAAACGATTGGTTCGATGATGAATGCCGAGATGCAATAGACAAAAAGAATGTAGCTCACAAACAATTCACCGAACGACCGACAAGAGCCAAGAGAGACATATTTGACGAACTCAGACGATCTGCAAACAAAATTTGTAGAAAGAAGAAAAGAAAGTACCTGAATGACGAGCTATGCAAAATGGACGAACATTTTAAGTCAAATAACACAAAAGCGGCATATGCAATAGTTAAAAACCAAAAACGAGGGTTTCAACCAAGTACGAGCCTATGCAAGGACGCTGCAGGAGGCATTATTAGCAGCACAGAGGAGATAAAGACGAGATGGGGGCAATATTTCCAACAGTTGCTTAACCCGAATTCACCACCGTCCACTACCGTAACTGACAACTTGACCGAGGCAGCTACTGACGAAAATATAGTGAGCCTCCCTACAGTAGAAGAAGTAAAAGATGCCCTCAACAAATTAAAAAACAACAAGGCGCCGGGCATAGACGACATTCCAGCCGAACTCCTGAAGAGCGGTGGTGAATGCGTAGCTACAAAAACTCACACCTTGCTGCTACAAATATGGACACAGGAAACACTACCTGACGATTGGCGAAAAAGCATTATATGTCCGATATACAAAAAGGGTGACAAACTGTGCTGCGAAAACTATAGAGGGATTTCATTGCTGTGCACATGCTATAAAATCTTGACGAAGATCATTGAGTCTCGAATTAAACCCTATGCCGAAAATATAATTGGAGAATACCAAGGAGGATTCAGAGCCGGACGATCAACTACGGATCAAATTTTCTCAGTAAAACAGGTGCTAGAGAAATGCTGGGAATATAACATCGATGTGCACCAAATATTCGTAGATTTTAAACAAGCTTATGACAGTATCGACAGAAGTGTACTGTACACGATAATGCTGGAACTGGGAATACCAGCGAAACTCGTTCGACTGACAAGGCTTACAATGACCAACTCAACATGCCAAGTAAGAATCCAGAACGAGCTGACAACAAGCTTCCTAACGCTCTCAGGGCTGAAGCAAGGAGATGGCCTTGCACCCACACTGTTTAATCTGGCTTTGGAATATGTCGTACGAAAACTCCCTGTTGACACCAGTGGGACGCTATTATTTAAATCAACCCAAATAGTAGCTTACGCAGATGACATAAACATAATGGCGCGCTCAAAACTAGACGCCAAGGAAGTATTCGTTAATCTTGACACGGCAGCACTAGAAGTAGGGTTACGCATGAACGAAAACAAAACGAAAGTTATGGTACAAACACGAAGAAACACGCCAATCAGACAAAATCTAACGATAGCAAACTATAACATAGAAAATGTGGACAATTTCATATATCTGGGAACCAATCTCTCCAAAGACGGCAATGAAATCAACGAAATAAAAAGACGCATAATGAAACGTGGACCTTTATACAGGCATCAGAAAAAATGGTCAATGCTTTTGAAAGAAAGGTATTGCGACGAATCCTCGGACCGGTGAGAGAACAAGGCGCATGGCGAATTCGGTACAATAAGGAATTGTATGCTATTTTTGAGGACCCAGAAGTCTCCACTCTCATCAAACTCCGAAAGCTACAGTGGGCTGGTCATGTACAGCGAATGGAAGACGGAAGAATACCCAAGCGAGTACAAAAAGGAAAAGCGGAAGGAAAAAGACCAGTCGGAAAACCAAGAAAACGCTGGGAGGATTCCATTGACGAAGACAGCAGATCGCTTCTGAAATTTGCAACGTGGAGGACGCGGTCATTGGACCGAGAAAACTGGAGACGGAGCATTCAGGAGGCCAAGGCCCGACTAAACGGGCTGTAGCGCCATTGATGATGATGAATGTATTAATCTAAAATGTAATATTGGCTATACGTATTAAGTGAATAACGAATATGTATCAATGAATTTCGTTCCTAAGATCCATAAGTATTTGGAAGGAAAAAATAAATTGCCACAATATTAGCGAAGTCAAAATTATGCTTTTGAATTCACCGAATGTATAATGGAAAAAAATCTTTTTAAAGAAATGAAAATTCAACCTTCCATACATTAATTGTACACGAAAGCACCGATATTTCTGTACAAAAGAACTAATTTTGGATTTTAAATATCGTAATAATGATATAAATTACAAAACTGTATTTGTTGGTATTTTGAAAGTCGAACATTGTGACAGACAGCATTTGTAACAAAAAATTAAAAAAATTATGTTGAACATAACTTAAACATCAAAATATGATAATGTTTATTGGAGATAATGTCACGCTTGGAAAGAAAAATGGTTTTTCTGCAAAATGTACCTGTTATGCAGAAAATTTAGTCTGAAAGTGTTTACACAATGTTTCACCGATCGAATATGAAAAGCGAAAATTTGAAGGTTTAGCTCAAGCAACTGCACATGATGCCATAACATTTAAACTAATCAATAAAGGAAGGTAGTTTACCAGATATTTCGCAGATAGTGTAAAAATTACGATGTTCTAATTGACTATTGTCAAGTTATGGAACGAAACGATCCTATCTGTAAATATTGTGCAAAAATTCTGACGGATTCTCAATATCGGGTAGCAATTTTTGCTCTCAAAGTCATATTAGAAGAGAGAATTTCATCTTTGTACAAATACCCACAGAAAAGTCGTTTTCTTAAACTATTATTGATGCACATCAGCATGTTAAGACGGAAATAAGAAAATTTAAATGTCAATACCTGCGAGGCAAAATCCTCTGAAGCAGTCATGTAAAAAACTATTATCAGAAGATCAAAATAATATTGATACTTAAAAAATACATATAATGCAATTTGTCCAACGTGTCTGATTTCCCGATGACTATCAAAAACAATGGGATGCGCTTAATAATGAGATTATTATAAATTCAGGAAAAAATTTAAATTTGGGAAAACAGAATATAATAAATCGAAAAATATTCTATAATTATGATAATTATATCATTTCCAGTCATGAAATCCATTAAAAGAAAATATCGCAACAGACAGCAAAATGAATACCTAGTTGATCTAATGGGAATAAAATTTAATTTTTCAAATGGGCAGATAATAAAAACTGAGTTTAAAAACAATTAGTAAGTACGAAACTCAGAAGACAACAAAATAATAAATTTTCATTGGAAATATTCAAAACTATTACTTTGCTATTTGATATTATGGTTTGAATAAACAAAAGTTTAAACATTTTTTTTAAACTTTTATTTTTTAAACGCAATTTATTTTTGGTTTAATTTTTTTTGCTCACATTCGACTTTGGACCGCGCAGCACTAACAAAAATTAGAGGGAACACTGCTACTGACAGATTTGAACAGTGGCGGATCCAGGGGGGGGGGGCTAAGGGGCTCAAGCCCCCCCCAAAAGCATCTGAGTTCTTCGGTGGCAAATCAAAGTGAACTCATCGGAAAATATATTTTCATAGTTCTTCTTTTTGGCGCAACAACTTAACTGGAACCTAGGTCTCCTCCCCTCCCTTTTCGTATACTTGTGTTTGGTGTCTAGGTCTTAGACACAAGCGGGCCCTTACGTTTTTTAACGTGGGCGGTGAGCCAGATTTGAGGGAGGTTTTCTCGGCAAATTGCTCTGATGACTTTGCCAGAGTCATGCATAAGAGGACGGTGGCTTATTATAATACGTGTCCCGGGATCAAACCGCTAGCGCCTTACATGCACTCTGCCGTGCATAATCTAAACCTAGCTGTCCTGAAGGCATGCAGCTTGCCTAGTGTTTCGCTTTCACAGCATTAGATTAGATCTTAGGTTGCATTAGATCTTAACCTTTGTTATGAGATGTTAGAAAGTGTAGTAAGAACGAGACGAGTCGCTTTTCGAGAGCAGAGCGCTCTTCGATTCTCGATCTGTTCCACCTTCTCCAAGTGCTATCGTAAAGTCCTGTGAAGTTAGCAACCGAATTTGCAAAAATTTAATATTACATCAGAGTTCCCGGCAGATATGAAATAGTTCTAGAATAATAATAATAATAATATCCTTTATTGCCATAAAATCTAAAAGCGGACATAGCAACGTCAAATAGGTTTAGGTTACAGAGAAGGGTTGTTTATCAGACATGATATACAAATTAAAGTATAAATAAAATGTACAAGAAGGAATTAATCACAATTAAAAATTACATAAATATAAGCACCTAACACATATTTTCACAAACATAATACAGACACGTATATACATATAGATATATTGAGATTCATCTCTTAGCTGCTATTGAAATTGTAATAGACTTTTTTTTTCAAGTAGTCTGTGACTGAAATTTTGAACTTTTTTGTGTGTACAATATTTCTAATTTCAATAGGAAGAGAGTGATAGGCTTTGATTGCTCTATACTGTGTTCCTTTTTCAAAAAATGATGAGTTGTGATGTGGTATCCTGAGTTCATTTCTATATCTTGTATTGATTGTCATTTGGTTTGAATATGAATCACAGTTTCTTGTAAAAATATTATAGTGTTTTTTGGCAAATGTTACTAGTTGTAGAAAGTATAAAGATGGTACTGTTAAGATTTCTAAATTGACAAAGTGGGATTTACACGATGTTCCATATGGTAATTTCAACATAGATCGAATAATTCTTTTTTGTATTTTGAATATTTTTTTGAGTGGGTGGAACTTCCCCAGAAGATGATGCCATACTGTATGATGGATTGTACATGGGCATAGTAATATATTTTGAGGCTATTTATTGATACCTGATCCTGTAGAGCTCGAATAACTCCACATAAAGAGCAGAGTCTAGAATTTAGAATATTTATGTGTGTTTCCCAACTGAGACTGCTTTCCATTGTCACCCCTAAGAATTTGATTTCATTTATTAGTGGAATGGATTTGGAGTTTAGCCTAACATAGATAGACTCTTGACTAAGTTGATATCTAGAGAATGATATAAGCCCTGTTTTCCCTGTATTAAGCTTAAGTCTATTTTTTGTACACCATGTTGACATGTTCTCTGCTATATCTGATGATCCCCCTGAAAGCTCTGCAAGCCCAGGAGTGGACATTATTACCGATGTATCATCTGCAAACTGATAGACCAGCCCTGGTCCCAAAGCCTCCGGGAGATCACCAACATATAGCAGGAAAAGAATTGGGCCTAGGATAGAGCCTTGTGGCACCCCTTGCGATATTTCATTTTTCTCTGAGAAAAATAATTATAAATGCAGAAAATTGCAGAAAATGCAGAATTTCCCGAAAAAAATGGAAAATACCAAAATTGAGCTAGCAACCACTTTTGAGAAAAACTGTGCGTTTTTTACATATTCCTGTTCCACGACCATAGTTCTGGAGTACTTGATCAATATTGCAAAAAGTTCTGCAAAAATTGACATTTTGCAAAAAAAAAATGAATTTTGAAACTTGCACAAACAGAGTTCTATCAAAGATGCCTTTGTCATTTTTTGATAAAAACCTTAGTTGAAACGATATTTGCAATAATAAGGGACCCATTATTTTGAATGAAAATTTATAAAAATCGCAGAACAGTTCTGTTTGCAGTATCCGATGGAACTCTTAGAGTTCTATCGAAAATCCTTATAATTTTTTTCTGTAAAGTTAAAAATTAGAAAGATTTGCGAAAAATTAGACTTCACCAATGCGACGAAGTGAAGATGAAAAAAAAACGGGCGACAGTTCTGTTTGTAGTTCCCGGTAGAACTCTTAGAGTTCTATCGAAAATCCTTATAACATTTTTCTGTAAAATTAAAAATAGAAAATTTTGCGGAAAATTGAACTTTACCGACGCGACGAAGTGAAGAGAAAAAAATCACGCAATAGTTCTGTTGGCAGTTCGTGGTAGAACTCTTAGAGTTCTATTGAAAATCCTTATAACATTTTTCGTCAAAGTTAAAAATTCGAAAGATTCGCGAAAAATTAGACTTCACCGATGCGAAGAAGCAAAGAGAAAATAATCGCGTAATAGTTCTGTTTGCAGTTTTTGGTAGAACTCTTAGAGTTCTATCGAAAATTCTTGAAATCCTTGAAAACTATTGAAATTTTGCACAAAGTACTCTAGAACTATTTCATATCTGCCGGGAACCCCGATGTAATATTATATTTTTGCAAATTCGGTTGCTAACTTCACAGGACTCTATCGTAAACACAGAAAATCTGACCACGATGTAGCAGCTGCACGCGTTTACAGTGACGATTTACCCCATCCTCTCCCGTTATCGGGAGAAATATCTGTTTGGAAGGAGCTGAACAAACAGCAGCTGAAGCGCATCAAGACACAAATGAGTATTTTTCCAAATATAAAAATTTTGCTACAAATTCTCGCTACATTACCAGTAACCACTTGTAGTATGGAGCGCAGCTTCTCTTCGCTTAAACTAATAAAATCGTACCTTCATACGACAATGGCCCAAGACAGGTTAACCGGTTTGGCGTCCCTGTATATTCACCGATATATATCTGCTAATCTACAACCTAACGAAGTCATTGAGGAATTTGCGAAAATTTATCCGAGGAGACTTATTATGCGTTAAGCAAAATAAAATGTTGAGAACAACTTGAACAAACCTTGAACTCTGAAAGAGAAGACAATGATATAGAACAGCTATGGGAAACGACTGCCGAAATAATAACCAAGACAGCTGACAAGATCTTTGGAAGGAGTAAGCAGAAGAGGGCAAAAACATGGTATGACGAGGAATGTCGGAAACAACTGGAAAAAAGACAAACAGTAAGAAAGACTTGGATACAACTGCAAACAGACCAAAGTAAAAAGGAATATGACGACTGTCGAAAAGAAACAAGAAAAATAATACGCACAAAGAAAAGAAACTACGAACAACAAAAATATGAAACTATGGAGAGAGACCGGCCCAAACCAGGCTCCAGAGAATTCTACAAAGCAATTTCCTCTGAGAAAAGAGGGCATAGAGCCAATTCCATCCACACACTGAGAGACAACCAAGGCCGTATGATAATCGACGGTAAAGAAATAACTGAAGAATGGAAAAAGTATTTTAGAGACCTTCTAAACATCATACAGGAAGAACAGCACCAAGAAGAGATCTATATCACAGCGGACATGCCCGTCAAAAATCCTTCCTTTGAAGAAACCCAAAAGGCCTTAAATAAGCTGAAAAATCACAAAGCGCCGGGTACGGACGAGATACCAGCAGAACTTCTGAAATATGGGGGAGACGCACTACATCGCCAAATCCACCAGCTAATAACGCACATATGGTTAGAAGAAAGGATACCAGCACGAAGGAAGGAAAACATAATAGTGCCCATCCACAAAAAAGGTGACAAAACAAAATGCGCGAATTATAGAGGAATCTCACTCCTAAACACGGCATATAAAACCCTCTCAAACATCATTCTTAGTAGACTAATCCCTTATGCTGAAAATGTCCTAGGCGAATATCAAGCCGGGTTTAGGGCAAACAGATCAACAATTGATCAACTATTCACGCTGAGACAACTTCTAGGAAAGGGATGGGAGTATAACAAACCCATACACAATTTTTTCATAGACTTTCGACAGGCATATGATAGCGTAGAAAGAAGCCAAGTATGGAATGCCATGGCGGAGTTCTCAATACCAAAGAAACTCATTCGGATGACCAAAGTCTGTATGGAGGGTGGAATATCTAAAGTACGTGTAAATAATAAACTGTCTGGCAGTTTTGAAATCAACAGTGGACTTAAACAGGGTGATGCGTTATCTCCACTACTATTCAACCTTGTATTAGAGAAAGCCATGAGGTCGGCCGAAATAAAAACAGAATTGCTATCGGGTCAAGGTCCCAAAGTGTTACTCGCATATGCAGATGACATAGATCTCGTTGGAGACTCCATTCTATCCACGAAAGACATTTTCAACAAGGTGGAAGGAACAAGTGAAGTAGGGCTGAAGATTAATGAAGAGAAAACGAAATATATGTGTATAAATAGAACGACACGAAGAGACAGAATAGGACAAAATATGACGATCAACACCTTTAGTTTCGAAAGAGTACAACGATTTAAGTATCTGGGGGCCGTAATCACAGCGGACAACGATGTTACCGAAGAAATAAAAGACAGAATCCAATCTGCAAACCGCTGTCTATTTGAACTGAATAAGCTCATAAAATCAAAAAATCTCACAAGAAGTTCAAAGATCAAAATCTATAAATCCATCGTCAGACCTGTAATAACATACGGATGCGAAACGTGGACCATGACCAAAGCAAACGAAGAAAAGCTCAGACGCTTTGAACGAAAAATTCTTAGAAAAATTTTCGGACCTCACCATGACATCACCACAGACCAGTATAAGATCAGAACCAATATCGAATTAAAAGCACTCTACAACAACACCGATATTGTCCAAGAAATTAAATCACAGCGACTAAGATGGTCAGGCCACGTGCACAGACTGCATAACGAAAGACTTGTAAAACTGGTATGGGAGGAGATTCCCACAGGCAAGAGCGATGGAGAGATAACATCCAAGCAGATCTCCGGAAAATGAACATTCCATTTGACCCTAGGTTGATGGAAGACCGAACAAATTGGAAAAAAGTTGTACAGTCAGCCAAGACCCACCCAGGTTTGTAGCGCTACGTGATGATGAAAATAAAATGTGTGTTTTTAGTGTTTTTTCTGCTAGTCTTTACTTTACCTACTCTCAGGGGGGTCAAGCCCCCCCCAAATGACAATCCTGGATCCGCCCCTGGATTTGAAGATATCGTAATGATAATCTCCTACTTTCAGTTTTCTTTAATTTTTATTTTTTTGCAATGAAAAAAATTTTAGACACTCACGTCACTTTTTTAATATTGAGGTCTTGATTGTGTTTATTTTATTTATTTATTTGTTTTTTTTAATGTAACCTAGCGATATTGAATATTTGCGAGCGTTACCCAGGTTACGTGTAAATACAACTAGAAATTACATTTCTCGCGTAGTAGTAAGTAAGTACTCGCGTATGAGTAATAAAAAATGAATAATATGTAAATTTCAATTGCAAAGGCAATACTTATTTTCTTTCACAAGTTTGTTATTCTCGTTATAACCACCACATAAATACGTTCGTTTTTGTTTACCGATTGCCACGCCTATAAAAGATAAGCATTCTTGATAAATTTAAACTCATATTAAAGCATATTAAATTGTCTTTCAAACGGCATATTTCATTTCATAAATGGTTTCTATAAAAATAGTTAAAGACAAAAGTTTACAGTGAGCAGATTTCTATTCACGCAAGTTTAACACTTATGTCAATACCCAGTCGTTACTACGTTGTTCAATACCCGGGTACCCGTGTACCCGCATGGGTTTTTCATTCAATAAAATAATTTTAATACCCGGAGACTTTCACATTACAACTCGGGATTACCCATAGAGTATTCCACTACCCGAAAAACCCTATTTCTATAAATAAAACCGCCGGGTGGGCAAAGTATGGGATCAAAATATGGTGGATAAGCGACGCTAAAAAATCATATCCATTGAAAGGTCAAATTTATACTGGCAAAATAACAACTGGCCGTGAAATAAATCAAGGCGAAAGAGTGGAAGAGAGTAAAAGATTTAGCTGCAAAATATAAAGGATCCGGAAGAAATATTACAATGGATAATTTTTTTACTACTTTAACGTTAGCAATGCATTTATTGTATGGAACCTAACAATTGTAGGAACATTGAAAAAAAATAATAATAAAATACATTATAGTAGACATGCTAGCATCTAAAGATTGTGAAGAATTCTCTTCTCTATTTGGGTTTCATGAAAAAGTTACTCTATGCTCTTATGTTCCTAAAAAAAAGAAAGTTGTTACTACTTATACTTCTATCTACGATGCACTCAGATTTGCAGCGAAGACAAAAAAAGAAACCAGAAATTGTTCAGTATTATAATAAACCAAAAATTGGTGTGGATATAATGGATAAGATGTTGGACCGTTACACAATCCACAGATGCTTGTAGATCCCACAAGGAAGGCAACAACATCAAGTGAGCCATGCGGGTCTACTGAACAGACAGATTCCACTAGACGAAAAATAGTTGTAGGATCATGTCATTTTTTGTTACCAGGATGTCTATAAAAAAACGGAGAAAAAACGCGAAAATCGTGTAAAGAATGTAACAAACCAGTTTGCGATGAACATTCAAAAGCAATTGTAAATTGTGACAATGTTGCCAATAATAAATTGAATATAAAAATATTTTATGTATAATTTATAATAAGTTTTATAATAAAATTAATTAAAAGTTAAATAAATCCGTTTATTTATATATTAAGTACTATTTTTTATCCCCAGAAATAAGTTTAATGATTTACTTATATATGGGTACACGGGTACCCCGGGTATTGAACAACGGGGTATTTGACTTTAACTCCAAAAATTTTACATATTTTTTGGAATATTTTTGTAGGGACTCATTATTGACAAGATGAGTTGCACAGGTTCGGGTTTTTCCTAAACCGTTTTATGGCCCAGACCGTTTTATAAGCGGGCTGGAGCTGATCAAACAAAGCCGATAGGTTCGGGTTTTTCTTAATCGTTTTATGGCCCAGACCGTTTTTATGAGCGGGCTGGAGCCGATCAAACAATACCGATTTTTCCTCCCTCTTACTTGGCGTCAGCACCAATAGGAGGGAAGAACGAACAACCAATCGGGACAACGGAAAACCTCTCCCACCAAAGTTACCAGACAGAAGATGCGTTTGACCGAGGGATAAAAGGACGGGACGGGAGTGACAAAGAGACAGTTTTTAGAAACAACTTCGAGAGACAACTTCGAAACAACATCCAGACACAACTTCCAGCAGAACATCAGTGAACACAACTCCCAGCAGAACATCAGAGACAACTTCCACAACTCGCATCAAAACCGGCACGCGTCACGTGACGCGCAATAAAAAGTTACATCGTCTCCGGGTTTGTTATTTTCCTTTTCTCCACACACTACCCCGTCACCAAATTTTATTATTTATGTATATGAATCGATGTCAATAGACTCAAATAACGAGGATCTGAAAGGATTTGATGATTTTTCTTTAAACAAAAAAGATATGTGAGTAAGAACATGCAAAAGGGTACACGGGTACCCGGGTATTGACATAAGTGTTAATTATACTTCCAAGATTGTTTGTTTTTGTTGATATTTTTCAGTTTTTCCAAAGAAAGACTCAAGGGTGGCAATTTATACCTCTTTTTAATTTTGCTAACCGTAATAATTGCAGATTTATAGAGACTATATTAAAAATATGTACAATTTGGTTAACACTGAATTACATAAATCTTTTGAAACTGAAATTCTTTCTTCGTTTGTCGCGGAAACTCTTCGTTGCACTTCGACGACACTTTATTTTCACCAGCGTTATTGAACATAGTGCATTTATGCTCTTAATATGTATGCTCCCAGTTTCCATCTTTTCGAAAGATAGATCCACATTCGTAATTTCATTTTCTCTTTCTATTGGCCATATACTAAAGTGACCACACGTCCCGATTTTGGCGGGATAGTCCCACTTTTTGGAGGACTGTCCCGCGTCCCGCCGATTTTTAAAAATGTCCTGCTTTTTAGAAAATATCTGCATTTCTTATTTTAAATGTACTGTAATATATAAAATAAGATTTTTACACATATTCCCATAAAATCTTCAAGATATTCCAAACAGTTATTATAAAAATTTCTGACTTCTTTCGCCTTTCCTTCTTTCACCAATTCACCTTGTTAATGAATTTTTTTTAAGTGAAATTTTCATTGGGTGACATTAAAAAGGGACATTTTATGAGAATATTGTAGAACAATCTTTTGAATATATTAGTACCATTTTCCGAAAAATAATATTTGCGAAAATGATCATTTTTGATGAGGTGTTATTGGTAAAAAGATACGTTACTGATAAAAAAATTTAATTTAGTCAGCAAATGTGGAATCGAAAAATGGAGTTCCCCGATTGTTTCATTTTAAACAGAATAATATTCCTTATCAAACTAATTTGGAAAACGGCAGAATACGCGCTCTACCTTCCAGTAACAAATGCTGCAACAAAAACTGTTTATTGGCATACGGAATTGTAAAGCTAGCTTTGACATCGTGTATACATCGTCAAGCGAAACTAGATTTTTACACACAATGTTGCCCTTACCAATTTTAACCTTACAGGGACATTTACAAAATAAATGAAGTATAAGACAACAAAATCTAATTTAGAAAACTACTTTATATCATATTTGTCACGATAATGTAGAAAGTAAGAGTGATTATTTTTAATTTCACTGTGCGTCTGACATGTAACAAAAGTGACGTGAAATATTATGTACCTAACAAATTTGAATTATTAAAAATGTCAAATTTTATGAGTAAGTACATTAAAAAATTAAATAATTTCCAATATTATAAATAATCTAAATCTATTTGTTAAAAAAATTACAAACACAAATAAAAAAATACAAATTTCCTGCGTAACAAGGCTCCAGCTAATGAGGCCGAACGAGCTATCGCGTTGTAAAATCAACTTTTCCGCACAATAATGAAAATAACTATTTCTAGTATCAATAATTTATGGAAAACTGAAAAAACGCAGTAACATTGAATTGAACATTAAACTATAAAATCAACCTTTTTTATTAAGCGTAAAAAATAATATTTCACGACATTTTAATAAATGATCGGAGTATTCTCAAAGTATCATCAAAAATTTGACCGTGAAAGAAAATCACTTTTTTTTAAATAAAAAATTTAAATTAATTAAAAATCATAATGTTCAAATTATTGTTTTTAACAAATATTTTTATAGTTACCAATAATTAATAATAAATACATTTTTCTATATTTATGGACAAGTATATGAATGTATACAATAATAGTAGTTTATGAAGTATGTGAAGAAGGACTATTGTGCATAAGTTGGGAAGTATAAAGCACTACCCGAAGACGAGTGCACGTCGAGTGACGTCTATGTTTTTTGTTTAGTGACGCAAGTTGTTGCCTTAGTAACAACAAACAGAAATCGTTTAATAATAAAACTCTATTTGATTAACATTGGACTTTTACGCTCGATTTGGTTACTTGTACACACGATTATAATAATGGCATCCTTCACATACCATCAGGGGCGGATCCAGGATTGTCATTTGGGGGGGGCTTGACCCCGCTGAGAGTAGGTAAAGTAAAGACTAGCAAAGAAAACACTAAAAACACACATTTCATTTTGCTTAACGCATAATAAGTCTCCTCGGATAACTTTTCGCAAATTCCTCAATGACTTCGTTAGGTTGTAGATTAGCAGAGATATCTCGGTGAATATACATGGACGCCAAACCGGTTAACCTGTCTTGGGCCATTGTCGTACGATGGTACGATTTTATTAGTTTAAGCGAAGAGAAGCTGCGCTCCATACTACAAGTGGTTACTGGTAATGTAGCGAGAATTTGTAGCAAAATTTTTATATTTGGAAAAAACTCATTTGTGTCTTGATGCGCTTCAGCTGCTGTTTGTTCAGCTCCTTCCAAACAGATATTTCTCCCGATAACGAGAGAGGATGAGGTAAATCGTCACTGTAAACGCGTGCAGCTGCTACACCGTGGTCAGATTTTCTGTGTTTACGATAGAGTCCTGTGAAGTTAGCAACCGAATTTGCAAAAATATAATATTACATCGGAGTTCCCGGCAGATATGAAATAGTTCTAGAGTACTTTGTGCAAAATTTCAATAGTTCTGCAGAATTTCGCGAAAAAAAATGGAAAATACCAAAATTGAGCTAGGTTAGGTTAGGTTAAATCAATTTTGCAAAAAGTTCTACAAAAATTGACATTTTGCAAAAAAAATTGAATTTTGAAACTTGCAAAAACAGTTATATTCGCGGATCTGAATAGCACCCTAAGAGTTCTATCAAAGATCCCTTTGTAATTTTTTGATAAAAACCTTAGTTTTTCCCGGGTAAAAGGTACCCGTTATTTTGAATGAAAATTTAAAAAAATCGCGGAACAGTTCTGTTTGCAGTTCGCGATAGAACTCTTAGAGTTCAATCGAAAATCCTTATAATTTTTTTCTGTAAAGTTAAAAATTAGGAAGATTTGCGAAAAATTAGACTTCACCAATGCGACGAAGTGAAGATGAAAAAAAAAATCGCGCGACAGTTCTGTTTGTAGTTCCCAGTAGAACTCTTAGAGTTCTATCGAAAATCCTTATAACATTTTTCTGTAAAATTAAAAATTTTGCGAAAAATTGGACTTTACCGACGCGACGAAGTGAAGAGAAAAAAATCGCGCAACAGTTCTGTTTGCAGATCCCGGTAGAACTGTAGAACTCTTAGAGTTCTATGGAAAGTCCTTACAAGATTTTTCTGTAAAATTAAAAATTAGAAAGAAATGCGAGAATTTCGACTTCCCCGATGTAACGAAATGAAGAGAAAAAAATCGCACAACAGTTCTGTTTGCAGTTCCCGGTAGAATTCTTAGAGTTCTATCGAAAGTCCTTATAACATTTTGCTTCAAAGTTAAAAATTCTAAAGATACGCGAAAAAATAGACTTCACCGATGCGACGAAGCAAGGAGAAAATAATCGCGCAATAGTTCTGTTTGCAGTTCCTGGTAGAACTCTTAGAGTTCTATCGAAAATCCTTTTATCATTTTTCTCCAAAGTTAAAAATTCGAGAGATATGGGAAAATTTTTCACTTCAATGGTGAATTCGAAATTCAATCGTGAACTTGTATTTTTCGTATATCTTTCCAATTTTTAACTTCGCATCGGTGAAATATAATTTTCCCATTATCTCGAATTTTTAACTTTAGAGAAAAATGTTATAAGGATTTTCGATAGAACTCTAAGAGTTCCACCAGGAACTGCAAACAGAACTATTGCGGGATTATTTTCTCCTTGCTTCGTCGCATCGGTGAAGTCTAGTTTTCCCATATCTTTCGAATTTTTAACTTTGGAGAAAAATGTAATAAAGATTTTCGATAGAACTCTAGGAGTTCTACCAGGAACTGAAAACAGAACTATTGCGCGATTTTTTCCTCTTCACTTCGTCGCGTCGAATTTTCTTGCAAAATGTCAATTTTTGCAGAACTTTTTGCAATATTGATCAAGTACTCCAGAACTATGGTCGAGGAACAGGAATATGTAAAAAACGCACAGTTTTTCTCAAAAGTGGTTGCTAGCTCAATTTTGGTATTTTCCATTTTTTTCGGGAAATTCTGCAGAAATATTGAAATTTTGCACAAAGTACTCTAAAACTATTTCATATCTGCCGGGAACTCTGATGTAATATTATATTTTTGCAAATTCGGTTGCTAACTTCACAGGACTTACGATAGCACTTGGAGAAGGTGGAACAGATCGAGAATCGAAGAGCGCTCTGCTCTCGAAGAAGAAGAAGACATGCACTCTGCGGCAGAGTGCATGTAAGGCGCTAGCGGTTTGACCCGGGATCAAACCGCGTATTATAATAATCCACCGTCCTCTTATGGATGACTCTGGTAAAGTCATCAGAGCAATTTGCCGAGAATACCTCCCTCAAATCTGGCTCGCCGCCCACGTTAAAAAACGTAAGGGCCCGCTTGTGTCTAAGACCTAGACACCAAACACAAGTATACGAAAAGGGAGGGGAGGAGACCTAGGTCCCAGTTAAGCTGTTGCACCAAAAAGAAGAAGAACTATGAACATATATTTTCCGATGAGTTCACTTTGATTTGCCACCGAAGAACTCAGTTGCTTTTGGGGGGGGCTTGAGCCCCTTAGCCCCCCCCCCCTGGATCCGCCACTGCATACCATAATGTATTAATGTGTTCATTTTGGTGTGTGATATGATAATATATATTTTTTTTAATTATTGGTTTGCTTTCATAACTAAATTCTAATTCTCATTTCATCCCATTTGTCCCGCTATGTCTCAATGCAAATGTGAGCTCTTTACCATATACAGCATTTCGGAATTTGTAAAAAAATAATTATTTGTTTATAATGCATAGAAATAATTATATGCAGACGACATTGTGATTTTAGCAGGGACGAAAGGAGAAATGTCGGAGGTGATCTCTGAGCCGGTGAAAAGGTTCTTTGTTCAAAAATAATTTTTTTCAAGAGCAAAAGGTGAATGTGAAAAAGACTAAATGGATGTTATATAATAATAGAAGGCAATCGTTTAAATGGGAAAGTAACGTAATTGAGCAAGTTAGCTGCTTCAAATACCTTGGGTTTTTGTTTGGGCAAAATGGGTCCGCAAAAGACCATGTGAAGTATATTTGCAAAAAGACATGGGTGGCGGTTAACGGGCTATGGAATATCTGGAAGGAGTGCTTGAGCAATAACTTTTCCGCGAAAATAGTATATAGTAATAGTGTGGAAGGCTTGTGTGAGAGGCATTCTTTTGTATGGAGCGGAGATGTGGGGAGTGAAAGAGAGAATTGTGCAGCTGCAGTTTTTAAAATTGGCCTTCAGCCTAGATAGGACTACACCGGCATATATTGTACTACAAGAAACGAATACGCTGAAAGTATTTTCGCAGGCAGCTAGGAGGGTAGTCAAGTATGAAAGGAAAGTGTACGGAAAGGGTAATGAAAGGATTGTGTAAGAAGTGCTGGGAGTTGTAAGGATGGAAGGCATGGGTGTACATAAGGGGACAAAGTGGGGAGCGAAAGGAAGAAGTTATATGAAAGTTGCGGGTGGGCATATGGAGAGATTGATAGAATGTTTGGAAGTGGAATTGGTATATGAAAGATTATGAGAGGTTGAGTTGCAGAGCCGTCAGGGTAAGATCGAAGGGAACAAATTTCTCCCAGAATATGGGAGCGTGAAAGTTTTCCAAAGGCTTCCGTTGTACCTTAAAACCAACAGGATACCTCAATCATTGATAGCACGGCACAGGTTAGGGTCGGTGTTATTGGATGGGCACTCGCTTTAGGCTGTGTGGGAGGCTAGCGACGTGTGGACACATTGGGCGCAAAACTGTGCGGAATGTCAGTGGAGTGGTGATGAGAGAGTGGTGGTAGAAGACTGGGGTGTGTGCATGAGATAAGTTGATTCTAGTTGGCCCGTGGTGAAAATGCAGATTAAAAAAAAAATAATTCGGTTTCGTATGATAAAGCCAAATTATCTTGTTGATTTTTGGGAGCGCTGATTCGACGCCGACCGCTGGTCTAGTCTAGCAATCTTTAATTGATTGTCTATTTGGTCCCATCTACCAAATTAAATATATCTCTGCCGGTTGATTAAATCTTGTCTGTCAAAATCTGTGTTATCTATTCTTGTGTGTATATTCTTATCTATCTAGTGTTCTACGTTTAGTCTGTGTTAATACAAATTGGTTTGGGGGAAGCTCTCACTAATCCCCTTATTCCACTTTGGCTTTCAGTTTTTTTTTGCATTCATTCAGGGTCGGTAGACCGGACGGTTAGTGAAAACCGCCCTAGTTCTCGCCTCCCCGACCAGGATTCGAACCCGGGTATTCCCGGAATCATTGAAAGGCGGGTATATTGTCAAATACACTGCCGGGGAGGACAGTTTAGTCTGTATCTGTCTATCTGTATCATTAGCCGTATCTGTCTATGTCAGTATCTCTATATAGTAATCGTCTCAGAACAATATTCAAGTTTATAAATTTAATTAATCTCGCAGTCACGTCAATTTATTAATAATTGCAAACGGTAAACGTAATAATCTGTTTGCTTAGTTTACTAATTTTTTGTGTAGGTACTAAAACGAAATCACGCAAGTTTGAAATGGATCTGCTGAGGTCACTCGACAAACTTACGGTAAATTCACATAAAGAAAAATGTTACCTGCACTTGAATCTCACTGAATGGATAATAAAAAATATCCCAAGAAAAACATCTGTAAACAAAAAACGTTTTATGTGTTTTTAGAGATAAATTAGATTCAAAATTTTAGTTTAGATTTTCCTTATAAGTATCTCGGGTCGTCAAAAATACAATTTACGTGTACTGTACTCTACACCTACTTTTTCGAATTTACAGTTAGATTTTGTAAGCTGATGGTGGAGAATTAAAATGGGATTTTCGTAATATCTTCAGTTGAATACTAACTGTCTTAGAAGATTGCAAGAATTCTCAATTACCCAACATGAGAGGAATTTATTTCTACACTGTTTCTCTTCTTGTCGCTACTAGTGTACTAACAGAAAGCAAAGGTAAGATAACGAATGTGTTTAATTAAATTAATAATTACTTATTTTAATAATAAATACTGCCTTACGTAACTTCAACGGATTCTTCAACCACAACAAACATTCATTTATCCAATTAAACAACAGCTGATTTCGGTTCTGTTTTTGTTCTTCTTCGGGAGGATTTGTGTGAAATTAGTTAATTAATTTATTTCGTTGCTAATTGCTCTTTTTCGTTTCTTTATTTAAACGAGTTCTCTAATGATGAAGACTAGTCTAGTCCAAGTGGCTCGTTACCATTTTCGAATTGTACGAAGCAAAACCTACGCTATTTCACCTCTCGATAGAAATTTACTTAAACAAGAAAATCAAAAACATCAAAATCTATCAATAAGCGAAAACGTGTTAAACAAACAAATCTGAGCAAATAATAGTATATTAAAGAACGAGTTCAATAAGCGCGGTTTTTCAGCACGAGTCCATGTTTAGAAAACGAAGAGCGTAGCGAGGAGTTTTCTAATGGACAAGTCCGAAAAACGCCTTATGAACCCGTTTTTTGTACTATTTTTTCTATTTTGCGCCCTTTTATGCCATTTCAAAATTAAAAAAAAATCGCCGATACATATTGAGAAAATTGTATAGCACTCGGCGATCCATTAACGAACCCATATGAGTGCTTTAATGACTTCATTATGGACTCAAAATAGAAAAAATAAAGCAAACAAGCATTACTTACAATGGTTTTTTTCCAGTAATCTACAATAATGGATTGACACCACTAGCAAACTTCATGGGCTTAACCAACTCACCGTTTGTGGATGCAATTAGAAGAAGATGTCCACTGTGCGACACATCAGTTTACCCTTATTGCAGTGACAAACTTCTTCACGATTCCTGCTGTTGCCCTAATCACAACAATCCATATGGTAAGCCCAATAAAATATTATTTATATAATCTTGTATGACTAATTTCTGTATAGTCTTTTCTGTCTAGTCTTGTATATATATATATATATATAAATATATATATATATATATATATATATATATAAATATATATATATATATATATATATATATATATATATATATATATATATATATATATATATATATATATATATATATATATATATATATATATATAGTTGTATTTGAGGTTTTCGCGGATAGATACCTGTGTTGTATTGTTTTCTCGGGGATTCCGCGTTGATGCTGAGGGTTGGCTCTGAAAAGAACCGGATTCTCGACGTTTCGGCGAACTAACATTCGCCATTCTCAAGAGATATATGCGTCCGTACGGGTCAACCGTTAGACGCATACTGAGAGCTCGTTCGTGCGATGCGACTACTTATAGCTGTCTGGCTTCGGGTCATGCGCGTTGTGTGCGGTGCTTCGGTTCGGTTGTTTGTTTGTTTTGTTGGTCGTACATGAGTCTGGGGTGTCTGGGATTGCATTTTGAGGGTGGATATGATCGGTCGCCATGCTGGGGGCAGTCTCAAGGAATCGTCTCTCGTGTTCATGCAGTAGTCTCGTTTTTCTATCTCTATGGCTTCTCTGTATACTCGTGATATTTCTTGGCTAATCTGTGCAACAGTCCTTGAGTTTCTAAAGTCCATCCAGTGACCGGTGTTTGTGTGTTGGACAAGTGCCGATGAAACTTTGTCTCTGTGTCTGATTGAAACTACATGTTCTTGAATCCTAGCAGATATTTTTCTATTGGTACGTCCAATGTAGGTCCAATGTAGTATTCTGGCGATTTTGTCGGTTGATCCATGAACATATGGTAGGTATGCTGTGCTAACGGGTTTCTGGCGTTCTTTAGTTCTTTGGCTACTGTTCTCTGTACGACGGAAAGCTCTGGATATTAAGCTGTTTGGATATCCATTTGAAGAAAGAGCTTCTCGTAAGTTCCTCAATTCTTTCGGTAAGTTAAGCTGGTCGGCTAGTCTTTTGGATCGGGTGGTAAGAGTGTTGACTACAGATGCTAGTTGTTTGGGATGATGGTGCGAAGAAGCGTTCAGATATCTGTCTGTGTGTGTTGGTTTCCGGTACACAGTGTGGCTCAAAGTGCCGTCAGGTTTCTTCTGTACCAAAACATCCAAGAAAGGAAGTTGTTGATGCTTTTCTATCTCCATTGTGAATTTAATTTGGTCGTGTTGGGAGTTAAGATGGTTAAGGAATTTGTCCAGCTCTGGTCTGCCGTGGGGCCAGATTACAAATTGCTTATTCGAATTATTGCAAGACAATACTTCCTTCAAATAATTAACAATTATATCCGATTTTTCTTGCTATTCTCAAATCTCTAAAACCTTTATTTTGACGCCTTCGTATGGTAAATATTGCGGATTAACACTAGGAATTATTTGGGGGCCAACCCATTTACAACAATAGCCTGAGATTTTGTGACATTTAAATTTTTGCTCAAAACATGTTTGAATTAAATGAGAAGCACATTTGAGCGAAAGCTTCTTGCACCGTATGAAACGCCCACGAACCCTCCGCTGCAGCTATATCCAAATCTTTAGTCAACAAATCTTTCTAAGTCAGCAAATCGGTTCTTTTAAATAACGTAAGCATTGACGAGCTTGATCGGAAAGCCTGTGTTTTTCCGATTTTAAATGTTTCTCGATATCGTTGGCACCACCGCTGCACCGTGACTAACTTTTGCTGAAGATGTACCACTCCTTTGTTTTATAAACGGATACTTGTTTTGTACGCGCAGGTTAGTTTGAGTTAATAAATATGCGTTAGTTTTTCAAACACGCACAACTAAACACCGCGCACTCGAAATAAAGTGGAGGTATTCGCAGAACAATGCTAAACTCGTCGAGTCGAGATGCTTTCTCTCGCCGGTACGAGTGTAGTTATATTTCCTAGGTATAGTATATAGTTTAGTATTGCTAGTCTAATTCTATGCATACATTAATTAATATAAGATTTTGCTCATAATAAGTTTATTGGTTCCCAAAATAAAACTTACATTTGCTGGAATACATTGTCTTAAATTAAATTAAAGTCTTAATTTGTTATAACCAATTTTTTCCTTAAATTGTATTTTTATTGTATTTAATTGTATTTTAATTCCTTTAAATTGATGGGCATGATGGCCAAGAATCACGAAAATTTTAAGTTTATATAATGAGAAAAATTATGGATTGTGAAAAATGTATTCATTTTCATATTTGGTACGAGATTGATAATATTTTTAATAAAACAAAACTACAAAATACAGCAGTCCGCCGTGATAAGTTGAACACCAAACAGAGTGAATTACGTCACTTTGTAAACCTCGTACGAACTTCAACGATCTCTGCACTTTTTAATTGCTGTTACCTGCGTTTACAAAGTGTTTAGTGATTTGCATTCATCAGTTGCTTAGTTTTGTGTTCTCAAAACACGGAACAATGTTTTACCAAGACAAATAGCTCTAATTTGCCTAGAGTTGATTTGTTGATGTTGATAGAGTTTTTGGCTTCAATGACTTGTTCATGATGACTTCAATGAGTTGTCAAAACCGCGCACAACTTATATACTTTAGAATTTCTGTTAAGAATAATTTAGAAACAACAATTATAATAATTAGATCAACACGTAAAACAGCTGATTTCTTTCTTTGGCTCCCTAATTTCTCGGTCTATTTACAAACATCTGACGTCACAATCAGACGCCATGACACCAGCGATCGTTTTCGAGCAGATTACACATTTGTAATCGGGCCCCACGGCAGACCAGAGCTGGACAAATTCCTTAACCATCTTAACTCCCAACACGACCAAATTAAATTCACAATGGATATAGAAAAGCATCAACGACTTCCTTTCTTGGATGTTTTGGTACAGAAGAAACCTGACGGCACTTTGAGCCACACTGTGTCTTGGAAACCAACACACACAGACAGATATCTGAACGCTTCTTCGCACCATCATCCCAAACAACTAACATCTGTAGTCAACACTCTTACCACCCGATCCAAAAGACTAGCCGACCAGCTTAACTTACCGAAAGAATTGAGGAACTTACGAGAAGCTTTCTTCAAATGGATATCCAAACAGCTTAATATCTAGAGCTTTCCGTCGTACATAGAACAGTAGCCAAAGAACTGAAGAACGCCAGAAACCCGTTAGCACAGCATACCTACCATATGTTCATGGATCAACCGACAAAATCGCCAGAATACTTAAAAGACACAACATCGACACCATTTTCAAACCTAACCAGAAAATATCCTCCATGCTACGCAGCGTTAAAGACACCATCCCGTTAGAATCCCATGGAATTTACGAAATACCTTGCGGAACATGTGAACGGACCTACATTGGACGTACCAATAGAAAAATATCTGCTAGGATTCAAGAACATGTAGTTTCGATCAGACACAGAGACAAAGTTTCATCGGCACTTGTCCAACACACAAACACCGGTCACTGGATGGACTTTAGAAACTCAAGGACTGTTGAACAGATTAGCCAAGAAATATCACGAGTATACAGAGAAGCCATAGAGATAGAAAAACGAGACTACTGCATGAACACGAGAGACGATTCCTTGAGACTGCCCCCAGCATGGCGACCGATCATATCCACCCTCAAAATGCAATCCCAGACACCCCAGACTCATGTACGACCAACAAAACAAACAAACAACCGAACCGAAGCATCGCACACAACGCGCATGACCCGAAGCCAGACAGCTATAAGTAGTCGCATCGCACGAACGAGCTCTCAGTATGCGTCGAACGGTTGACCCGTACGGACGCATATATCTCTTGAGAATGGCGAATGTTAGTTCGCCGAAACGTCGAGAATCCGGTTCTTTTCAGAGCCAACCCTCAGCATCAACGCGGAATCCCCGAGAAAACAATACAACACACACACACACACACACATATATATATATATATATATATATATATATATATATATATATATATATATATATATGTTTTCCTCGGTGGTGTAGTTGACCATGCTATTGGAAAAATCGTATTTTGCTACGAATTTTAGAAAAAAAATAGTACGCATACAATTTTCAATAAAACAATGGTAAATGATTTAAATACGTATTATTATTAGGCCTAAGCCGCACTACGGCTAAACCGCCGCGGTTTTCAACCTCGTGATTTTCTGACTTTTTTCACGCGACTGATTTTTCCCATAGCGTACTGTGTGTTTCTCGAACGGTTTCGCGCTTATAGCGGTTACCGCTCGCCGGAAAAAACCGTAGGGCGGACTTGGCCTGATAGCTTTAAATCAATATTTAATATTTATGGTACAACATTTTAATATTTGGTATTTAAATAGATAAGAACAAGAAATGATTTTCTGGACCTTGGTTTCCAGAATTTAGGCACCAATTTGTCAGCTAAGAAGTTTATATATATGCTGCTCAAAACAATTAGCGGGTCACTAATTTGTACTTCCATAAAATTCAAACGAGAAATTTCTTGCAAATAAAATTAAAGAACATCTGAAACACGCTCTATTTAATTGTTTTAACTGACACATAGGGAATTATCAGCATCGCATATTTCTAAACTTCAACGTAACACAACAGAACTGTGAAATACATATAAGCAACGAAAGTGCTAAATTCTCCGCTAAAAAAAGCTAAACAATCAAATCACCATCTTAAAAATTAAGAAAGAGAAATATAATCCAAACAGATAATAATTCCATGCTCCCAAAAAGTAAATAAAAACAAGATAATATGGAATTCACGAAAAAAGAACTTTAAGAGAACTAAAGAAGTTTGTTTTTTCAACTGCACCACCCTTTCCATCAAGTGCCAACTATAGATCGATCTTCCCTCATTCACACACCAGTCTTCTACCACCAATCTCTCATCGCTGCTCCAGTAACATCCCGCACATTTTTATGCCCAATACGCCCATACGTCGATAGCCTTCCCACATATCACACACAGCCTAAAGCGAGTACCCATTCAGTACCTCAGACTACAGATGAGCATGGGACGAGTTTCTTCGGTGGTGTAGTTGACAACATACCTATGCCTTTCAATGCGGGAGACGCGGGTTCGATTCCTGGTCGGGGCGACAACAACAACGGTTTTCATTTCTTGCTTTCGTTTCTCGTCCCAGATCCCATCCCGTGGGACGTATCCCTGTCTTTGTCCCATCCCATCACATTTTCGTCCCACTGTCCCATCCCACAAACGTAAAATTTTCGCACGAATTTTATGCATGAACTAGATTTACTAGATTATCAAAATCCGTCCCATTCAAAATTGTCGTCCCATCCCATCCCATCCCATCCCATCCCACGCGACGTTCATACCACTCATCCCAACTCATCAAAAAGTTGTTTAAACTTAAAAGAACGCATTAAACAATTCTGCGGTAATGGAACGTCAAAATTTGTCCCGAGAAAGTAATGGGGCCTGGACCGATAGGCCATAGCAGACATTTACAAAGGGGATGTATAAACCGGCACTTTTGTATGGTGTTTCAATTTTCCACAAGACCTGTAAAACTAAGGAGAACATGAAACTTCTGATCGTACAACATCTATATACGATTCCTTATGCCAAAGCCTATCGCACCCTATCCACAGAGGCAGCGTGTGTTGTTTCAGACCTAATGTTCCATTAGACATCCAGGCGAAGCAAGAAGCATAAACCTCGCACATGCATAATCTGAGGGAAGAAATGTTTAGGGAATTAACAGTTTTAAAGGCCTCTACAAACCAGATCGAACGTAGGTTAACCTTCAAGAACTCTTTCATCACTCGGACATTGGCCACCTAAAATACCCCACTTGGTCCTACACTCTGCAAAACCAACTATTTACAAATTCCCCGAAATCTAAAAATGGAATAGGATTAGCCTTTTTGGTCTTCAAGAAAGGGAACGAAACATATTATGAGACACTCCGACTAGAGAGCTACTGCACAACAATCCAAACAAAACAACAATCCAAATACAGTACATCCGCACCAATACCGACAACATTGACGGTTACTCTATAATTTGTAATAGTCATCCAATGCTCGATGCCAAAGTTGGAAGCCCCTACTTTGTGGCCCCCCTACTTTATGATATTCAGCGATTGTGGAGCAGGTACTTAGATACTGGTCAATATACCAGGCGCGGTGAGCAATGTCGAAAAGAAAAATAACTATAAATTAAGAACGATTTTTACTGATTTCGAATCTTCGCAATAGAGTTCCTACGGCGAAAGACCTCTTAATTTCCCTCAGGATGACGCATAGGGTCACTTTATCAGACCAGACAATTTGGAATAGGTTGAGGGTATCAAATTTGAGGGCAAGACGACCCGTCCGAAAACCATCCTTGTCCAAAGAAAAAGTTTATGGCCCGTTCAAGTCTGTTGTTTTTCTGTTATTTTTCTATTTTGTTATGAGGACTGAAAGATTTGGAAAGATCGTATATTTTGCGTACGATTTCGAATACATAATCGTACATCGTATCAGCTCCAAAAAGGTCGTATAAATACAATTTAAATCGTACGGTTGGCAACACTGGTCCGGACTGCCCACCCCGCATGAATGTAAAATATGCGATACCGGGGTGGCGCATACTAACAGCCAAGGTGGAATAGGGGGTTTAGTGAGAGCTTCCCCCGAACTACTTTTAAAAAGAGTCTTGTCTGTCTTGTCGAAATTGACATGAGAGTTGCCTGCGATGCTGCCAGAAGAAACTACCAACGCCAAAGAGCAAAACAAGCATGCGAAGAAAAAGTGAAGCTGATACATCAAGAATATAAGCGAGCAAACCAATCCATAAACAAATCCAAACAAAATAACAGGAAAAAACTATGCACGGATCTAAATAAGGACGCATGGGGAGATGCTTTCCAAATTATAAGAAGGAACCTGAAATTTCAGCCGAAAAATTTCCCAATGACAATGGAAAGAGTGAGTCAGGTAGCAGACGTAATATTCCCAAAACATTCCGCTTTCGACTGGGTACAACCCGAAGTCGAAACTACGCCTCCTTTTACGGCAAAGGAACTTTACTTTCTTCGATTTCATCCACGCACCGATCTGTTCGATTGCATGGTTTGATGCTTGCATCAGCTCTAGTTCTATTATCGCTAGGCGAGCAAGGCAACAGATCAGAGCAGAAGTGGCAGACTTCGAAAAAAAAGAAAAGATCCCGCAAGATATCCCAGAAGCACCTTCTCTGATGAAGCCGAAGAAGCTTTGCGCACGGCTGACTTTGCGCAACCCTCTCGTCATTCGTAAAAATGGTGACTTGAGCTACGCAGAGATCTTGTGTCGTATAAAGCAGGACCCGGTGCTCAAGGATGTAGGTGAAGGTGTATGTGAAGGATGTAGAAAAGGCACGTAGAACAAATGCGGGAGATTTTTGCTGATCGTCCTAAATAAGGAGAGCTCAGCCAAAGCAACGCAATTGCAAAACCAAATCGAAGGTAAGTCAGCAATGGTTCAGAGAAAATTTCAGGTTGTGGATCTCGTAGTCTACAGAGTTAGAGCGTTAGATAAAAAGCTAGCTAGGAGGTACAGGATTCCATCCCGGGAGTGAACGAGGAGAAGCGAGCTAGCGTATCAGAAATTGCAGAACACCAGGCCTCGATAGTGGTATTCCATCGGGGCCTGGTGTTCTGCCATTTTTGATACCTGAGATCGTGATGATAACCGCTAGTTACCAACCTACAATCGTTCTAAATGTAATGAATAGCTTATTAACTGCCGGAAGCTTTCCAGCTAGATTATTTAACGTAGGTGCAATCGGTGCGTAGCACGGACGGGCGCCAATGCGGGCGGGCCTCTGTGATAATACTTTACAATACACATATTTATGTCCAAAAGAAAAGAAAAAAAAAACGGCCAAGTGCGAGTTGTGACTCGCGCACTGAGGGTTCCGTACAAACTAGTAAGGTATACATCCCATATGCTTCTGGTGTCTCACAATACCACTACGACAACATTAGTGTATTTTCATAAGTTTCTAATAGTAAATTCGCATTTTTCTTGTAATTAAACTACATATTTAGCGTTTTCAGATTTTTCCCTTTACATGTGCTGTAAGACACCGCTTCTTGCCAAATTTCATGATTCTATGTCAACGGGAAGTACCCTATAGGTTTTGATTCCCTTGTGAAATCGCAAAATATGCGACATAAACGGTCATATCTTTTGATCGCGTAGACTTACAAGTTTGATTTTTTCACAGCTGAAAGAGACCGCAGACCCGAGTATTTGATACAAATTTCAACTTGTTACCTCTACGCGCTCCTGAGAAAAATAGTCTTGAAAGACAGACAGACGGACAGACAGACGGACAGACAGACAGACAGACAGACAGACAGACAGACAGACAGACAGACAGACAGACAGACAGACGGACAACAAAGTGATCCTATAAGGGTTCCGTTTTCGGTACGGAACCCTAAAAAAAGAGAAAAAGCTGCAAAAAGATTTAAGAAAATGCCAGATTTTTGAAAAACCTTCTACTTCTGCTGCTTTTTCAAATGAATCAGTTTTGTCTGATGTCAGGTCAGACTCCGACTCAACAGACACAAAGTCAGAAAATAAATCCTTGCCTGTTTTTCTATCAGGTACACCATCGTTAAATTCTACACCCAGCGCTGAGTTCGAGTCTTTAGATAAGTTTACTACAAAAACAGGAGGTAAAAAAGGACATAATGAGAAACAAACGCAAGCTTAGAGGTACAAACGTATTCATTCAAGATGATTTCACCCCTAAGGAACAAGGAATCCAGAAAGAACTGTTAAGGAAGGCAAAGGTACTCAAGTAAAGGGGCCACCAGATTAAAGTAGGATACCAAAGAATGGAAATAGATGGGAATTGGGTACCATGGGACAAGGTAGCAAAAAACGAGTAAACGACCAAAGAAAGATGGGACAGTTACACAACGACGGAACGGAAAAGGAAAATGTAAAGCTAATGTTTTGGAATGTAGCAGGGCTCAGGAAGAAATTGGATAAGGTGGACGGGTCTTTTATAGAATTCTTGAGGAAATTCGAAATAGTTGGGTTAGTGGAGACCTGGGTTCAAGAGAAGGAATGGGAAGCCTGTAAAGAGAGACTCCCCAAGGAGTACAATTGGAGGATACAACCGGCACGGAGAGAGAGTGACTACGGAAGGGCAAAGGGGGGAATAATAACAGGGGTCAGAAGGCATCAAGGAATCGGAGAGAATTCTAGAAGAGGTGGAGGGTCTAGTTTTTAGGGAGATAGAACTGGAGGGGGAGTGGTGGCAGATAGCAACCGTTTATAATAATAAGGGACTGGAAAAAATTAAAGAGGGTATAAAGAGGAATTTAGAAGATATGGTAACGACAAACTTGCTACTAGGAGGTGATTGGAATGTTAGGATAGGAGAAGAGCAGGTCAATACGGTGGATAAGACGGGTGATGTGACAAGAAGGAATTCTAAAGACAAAATAAAAAATGCAGAGGGAAAGGTTTGGCTGGCGTGGGTGTTAGAGAACCAATGGGATATTTTGAATGGGTGTATTGAGGGCGACTGGGAGGGAGAATTTACGTTTGTGGGTGCAATGGGTACCTCAGTTATTGACCTAATAATTACAAATGATGCGGCAAGACGGCAAATAAAACTGATGGAAATCGGAATAAGAAGTGAGTCGGATCATATGCCGGTAGTGGTGTCGTTGAAGCAGCAAAGGGAGAAAGATGTTAAGGCGGAGAAATGGGTGGCCAGATGGGATAAGGAGGCGACAGAAGAATACAAAAGAAAATTAGAAGAGGTAGAGTGGAACGCCATAGAAGATATAGACATGATGACAAAGAAAATGAAATCTGCACTTGTGAAAAAGAAAATCAAAGAAGCGTTTCCAGGCCGAGCATAGTACGACGGGGAAGTGCGGAACGCAAAGCAAAGGTTTCGAGAAGCTATGAGAGAATGGAGAAAGGGAGAAGGGCTCAAAGTGCACGTGCTGGAAGCGAAAACAGAATTGCAAAAAATGGAGAAGAAGAAAAAGGAGCTTTGGGAGGAGAAGGAGAAGCAGCGGGTACGAGAAATCAAGACGGAAGCTGAGCTGTGGAAATACGTGAGAGAGAATAGGAAAAGGAAGGAAAGATTACCCAAGAGCATTGCGATAGAAGAATGGCAAAACCACTTCATGAGGATGCTAGGAGGGGTGGAGATGCGGTCAGACAGAGAAGATAGTTCAGGAGATCGACAGAGAAAGCAGGAAGAGCTCGCCGAGGATATCACCGTGACGGAGGTGGAGGATGTTATTGTTTCCCTAAAGCCAAGAAAATCGGGAGCTTTGGATGGGCTCGGAAATGAAGCGTGGAAAGAAGCACCTGGAATCTGTAAGGAGAAGTTTACGGAGGAATTGAGAAGGATAGGGAGAGGAGACAAAAGGATACCAGTCAGCTGGAAAGTGGGGATAATTCAACCGGTGTTTAAGAGTGGAACGAGGGACGCGCTAGAAAATTATAGAGGTATAACTTTGATGAACTCCTCATACAAAATATTTGCTAAAATCCTGGATTGTCGCTTGAGGAAGGAAATCAATGAAAGGAAGCTTTTGCCGAAAATACAAGCGGGGTTCAGAGAAGGAAGGTGCACGGTGGAACACCTGGTGACCTTGAGAGTCATCATAGACCAAGGAATAAGAAAGGGATGCCTGTTTGCTCTTTTCATTGATTTGAAAGCCGCATATGACTCGGTGAACAGAAGTCGGAGACTGGACGAGTGTTTGGGAAAGCTAGGTATCTCAGAGAGGGTAAGAAGGAACATCAGGAATTTGTACGAGGAAACGGTACGAGGAAGGTCCTGAGACAAGGCTGCCCTTTGAGTCCCACGCTTTTCAATCTGTATGTGGCGGATATGGAAAAGGTTCTACAGGCCGGGCAAGCTGGAGGAGTGGTGGTTGGGAAAAAGAAGGTGTGGAACTTGGCATATGCGGATGACATGGTGGTATTTGCAGAGTCGGCTAGTGAGATGAAGGACGTGATTGAAAGGCTCTGTAGGTATTTCGAAAAGAGGGATTTAAGGGTGAATGTTGGTAAAACAAAATGGATTCGGTTTAAAAGGGGTGGGCGATATAAGAAAGAAAGGTTTGAATGGCAGGGTACTGAAATAGAGGAAGTTAGTAAATTTAAGTATTTGGGGTATGTCTTTGGGACTGGATACAGTAATAAAGAACACATAGAGTATGTTACAAAGAAGGCATGGGTGGCGGCGGGTCGTATCTGGGAGGTTTGGAAAAGGAACTTTGATGGAAACTTTAGAGCAGCAGAGACCATATGGAAGGCATGTGTGCGAAGCGTGTTAGTAAATATCACCAAGGCTACAGTCAGATACAAGTGCACGGCCGTATTCCTGGTTATTTGAGGACAAGTAAAGGGTTGGACGACCAGTCAGTGTTGGCGAGATTTAGGTGTGGCAATGAAGAGCGTGGAAGGAGACATTGGATGAAGGAGGAAAGTAGAAGGTGTTTGGTGTGTGGGTTGAAGGAAGATATGTGGAGTCATTGGTTGGAAGAATGCACGATGGCGGAGTGGAATGATCAGGAGAGAAGGCGAGGAAAGGATTGGAGGGAGTGTATGGACGAGAGCGGGAAGGAAAGGACTGTCGCTTTTACACAGAGTGAAAAGATGGAAAGAGCGGATGCGACGGGGTAGTTTTTTGAGGTTTAAGGTTTAGTTTTTTGTTTGTTTTTTGTTTGTTTTGTGAGCTTATGTCCGATGTACAGGTGTTGAAGTATAGGTTTATAGGGTGGTAAAATTTCTTTTTTCTTTTTAATGGGGTTTTAGTTTCACAACTTTTTATTATTGTTATTATTTTTTATTGTTTTATTTTGTATGTATATTTTGTAGGGAAATGTAAATTATTTTAATTATGCCAATAAAGGTTATTATTATTATTACAAAAACAGAAAACTCTGAAATTAGTGAGGGAGGAACCAATAATACGGAAGAAGCCGAGGAGAATACTTTTTAAACGAAATTTCCCTCGGATTACGCCTTATTTAAAAGTGAAACACTTTCCGAAAGTAAAAAACTAGATTTAGTATGTGTAGGGGCTTGCCAACCACGATGTACTGCCTACCTTAAAACAAAAAATCGCGGTTTTTCTGAGAAATACTTCAACTTAATACTTCTAAGGATAGCTTAGATGAAAAACGTAGCAGATGGTGGCTTTCATATTCACCTCAAATGGACGTAGGTTATTGCCATACATGTTGGTATTTGGAAAGGAAAACGTGGTTTTGTGGAATGATTGGGCACATCTATCCAGCAGAATCAATGAACATTCCCGAAGTAAATCTCATCTAATGGCTCAAACTGGAATCCGCCATATTTGGAGGAAAAGTCAATTGATGCATCCCTTAAAACAGTGGCTCTTAACCTTTTTAACCGGCGACCCAATTTTGAGGAATTGTTTTAGCGCGACCCAAAAAAACAACGAAAGATTTTTTTAGATTATATTTAAAAAAATCTTAAATTTTATAATAATGACCATTTTAACTTTGGTCTACTGCCAAAAGTGAAGTCAAAAATTGGCAGAAATGATAATATGCATAAGTCGTTTTAACGCCTGCTAGCTTTATGGAAAAAAAATGGTATAAGCCAATAATAATAATTTTCATAATTTTCTAACATGGGCCAAAATCAATTCTTTTGGACTAGGTCATTTTTAAGGATATCTTATGAAGTTATATGAATCTAAACACTTTACGCGACTCGAGTTTCGACTGTTGAAGGCTATTTTCAAGTGAAAGATAATTAAATGTCAAAGATGATTGAACTATCGCAGATTCATAGCTAGGAATTAGCATATATTTTGCAATATAGGTACTCACTTAACGACTTACCTGCTTAACTATCAACTTTATGTGGCTATCACCCATATATGTCAAAGCTATATATATATAAGGAAAATTTAATGAATAACTTAATAAATAATAGAATTGATAGTAGGAGATTATCATTACGATATCCTCAAATCTGTGAATACCTGGAATTACACTGATATCTTCTGTTATTCTTTGGCAACTTTGCTCAAAATGCGATTTGTGAGCCGTTCGCTGCGTCAAAGCAAGTAACGGGAACGGTCAAGACCAACTTTTGTCAGGGGCTGAAGGCCAACATGAAGGCCGAAGATATTATGAATATATCAGTGTGTACAGAACAGCGCCGTCGTTTGGATTTGGAGGCCCCGGGCATATATATTGAGGTGGGGCCCCCAGTAAATAAAATATGGGCGAGCGTCGCGACGGTTGCAAACGAGGCAGCGCGATGCCGCTTGCAGTAAAAGATGAAACGTTCAATTTCCTGCGGGAATCGCGCGAAACCGTTCCCGCAGAGCTCAAGTTGGCGGTTCCGTGGGACTTTTCCTGGATGTCCAAAAAACGTCGTTTAATCTTGGGCGCAATCGGGATTAAACTCCCAAACAAACTAAAAGGTTCTATGGCCGATCGAACGGCACCGGTCCGGTTCCGATCCGTCAATTGGTTCCGAAGTTCTATGTACCCCCGCAAAACGCCTCTGGTTTTTCTCACTTTTTGCGCATTTTTCTCTTCAAACTGCAGCAGATTAGCAAAAAGTCATCGCAGTTTAAAAATTCTTGCCGGAATGGTTGCGCGCGAGTGTTCTGAAGAGAACGAACCCAACCGGCGACCTGGAGCCCATCAAATAAGTCCTGGGCGTCCGTGGAAGTGATTGCAAAATCGGCAAAAAAATAATTTATTTGCTCTTGCACCAGCTGAACGGGACGTCGCAGGACGGCGAGCGAGGGCTCTAAAAACGTGGCGCTGCGGCGGCTAGAGGATTCGGGAAAAAAAATTGGGATCCGACCAAAAATGCGCCTCAAAAGTAAAATATCGTGATTTTAGTTTTCGGTCTGGTGCGTCCGAACCTGGGGCAGTTGAGTCGCGAAAACGGGGGACGGGGGATTTTCATTCCACGTGGATCTCTGTTCTACACCCGAAAAATGTACATTCTCGTTTTGCACCGCCGCCGTAGCTTCTATCGGGCCGTTTCCGCAAAAACCACTATTTTAGGGTGGGTTTTGGATCCCGTAGATCGCGGCAGGACGGAAGACGAAACTTGGGGATGTGCAACGTGCGGACGGACATTCAGAGTTAAGTCATCGAAGACGCGCGGTTAAAATACCGAAGATCTGCCGCGGCATAAAAATGTCAAATTTGAGCCGTTTTTAAAACCCACGTGGTGCGGTCCCCCATATGAAATTCGCGAAACGCCACACATCAGTCGTCTCAGAATCGATCTGCAGCCACTGTGGGGGCCCCTAGTCCGTGGGCCCCAGGCATTCGCCCGATTGACCGACGCTAGCAGTAGGGAAAGATGTCATGTTCTGGCGCCACCGCCACCACTGTCATGCGCATGCGCGATGACCTTTGACCCCTAACCTTCACCTTGACATTGATACGTCCGGTTTCCGGTTTCGACTTCCAGTTTCGACTTCCGGTTTCCGGTTTCGACTTCCGGTTTTGACTTCCGGCCTCCATTTTCGGAACTTCCGAATGCGTGGTAAAATTAAAAAAATAGACGCGAGGCGGGGAAATTCAAAATTAGATCCTGTTGAGACAAATGAGGTGTGAAGTTAGCTGCATATATCAACGAGACTAAATACATGAGACTAGACAGACGGGGGCTAGATCCATGAGACTAAATACATGAGACTAAATAGACGGGACTAAATACATGAGACTAGATAGACGGTGCTAGATAGATGAGAGTAGATAGACGGGACTAAATTCATGAGACTAGATAGATGGGGCTAGATACATGAGGCTAGATAGACAAGGCTAGATACATGGGGCTAGATAGACGAGGCTAGATACGTGGGACTAGTTACATGGGGCTATACATGAGACTAGACAGACAGCGCTAGATATATGAAACTAGATAAGACTGAACTAAAATATATTTTCGATTGTTTTTTTTCGTTTAACTAATAAACATAATAAGATTTTGATTTAAATAAAGATTTAGTAGTCAGTTAAGCATAGCCGGATGTTTGTGTATGTCAGTGTAATCAATTTCTTTGAAATGTTTTTCGTATTTGTTTTTCGACTTGGCGATTAGCCGCAGCCGGCCGTCTAGCGCTGATTACAACTCTTATCAGCGGTGCGCGAGCGGAGAAAATAATAAATTATGAAGCCTGGTCTAATCAATTTCTTAGGTTTGTTTTTCGTTTTAATTTAATAAACATAATCACGTGAAACATCATTTCATTTATATAAACCAGAGTTCAATTTTCTGGCATCCACTTTTCATCTACTTGCATCCACTTTCTATCTACTTGCATCCACTTTTAATCTACTTGCATCCACTTTTCATCTACTTGCATCCACTTTTCATCACACTAAACAGGGTGTGAGGTCTATGTAACCCCACGCTAAACAGGATGTGAGGTCTATGTGACCCCACGCTCAACAGGGTGTGAGGTCTATGTGACCCCAAGCTAAACAGGGTGTGAGGTCTATGTGACCCTACGTCAAACAGGGTATGAGGTCTATGTGACCCCACGCTAGACAGGGTGTGAGGTCTACATGACCCCACGCTAAACAGGGTGTGAGGTCTATGTAACTCCACGCTTAACAGGGTGTGAGGTTAATCTCATTGGGTTCGTAGTTTTAGCTTCACATCCACTTGCATCCATTCTTTAATCTCATTGGGGTAGGTTAGTTGGGTTAACGTGGGGGTAGGTCAGCATCAGATTAGTTGAGTTAGGTTACAGGTGTTAAAACTGAAGCGCGCTTCATTCCTAACACCTTTAACCTAACTCAGATAATCTAATGCTGACCTACCACAACGTTAACCCAACTAGCCTACCCCAATGAGATTAAAGAATGGATGCAAGTGGATGTAAAGCTAACACAACTAACCCAATGAGATTAACCTCACACCCTGTTAAGCGTGGGGTTACATAGACCTCACACCCTGTTTAGCGTGGGGTCACATAGACCTCACACCCTGTCTAGCGTGGGGTCACATAGACCTCACACCTTGTTTAGCGTGGGGTCACATAGACCTCACATCCTGTATAGCGTGGGGTCACATAGACCTCACACCCTGTTGAACGTGGGGTCACATAGACCTCACACCCTGTTTAGCGTGGGGTTACATAGACCTCACACCCTGTTTAGCGTGATGAAAAGTGGATGCAAGTAGATGAAAAGTGGATGCAAGTAGATAGAAAGTGGATGCAAGTAGATGAAAAGTGGATGCAAGTAGATAGAAAGTGGATGCAAGTAGATGAAAAGTGGATGCCAGAAAATTGAACTCTGGTTTATATAAATGAAATGCTGGATGTTTCACGTGATTATGTTTATTAAATTAAAACGAAAAACAAACCTAAGAAATTGATTAGAGAGAGCTAGCGCACCGCTGATAAGAGCTATAATAAGCGCTAGACGGCCGGCTGCGTCTAATCGCTAAGCCGAAAAACAAATTCGAAAAACATTTTGAAGAAATTGATTACACTGACATACACAAACATCCGGCTATGCTTAACTGACTACTAAATCTTTATTTAAATCAAAATCTTAATTCTCAATCAATTCTTCAATATTTCTCATCAAAATCTTTATCTTTAAATCATAATATGTTTATAAGTTAAACGAAAAAAAAACAATCGAAAATATATTTTAGTTAAATTAAACAATCCCTTATATTTTAGTTCAGTCTTATCTAGTTTCATATATCTAGCCCCGTCTGTCTAGTCTCATGTATAGCCCCATGTAACTAGTCCCACGTATCTAGCCTCGTCTATCTAGCCCCATGTATCTAGCCTTGTCTATCTAGCCTCATGTATCTAGCCCCATCTATCTAGTCTCATGTATTTAGTCCCGTCTATCTAGTCTCATCTATCTAGCACCGTCTATCTAGTCTCATGTATTTAGTCCCGTCTATTTAGTCTCATGGATCTAGCCCCCGTCTGTCTAGTCTCATGTATTTAGTCTCGTTGATATATGCAGCTAACTTCACACCTCATTTGTCTCAACAGGATCTAATTTTGAATTTCCCCGCCTCGCGTCTATTTTTTGAATTTTACCACGCATTCGGAAGTTCCGAAAATGGAGGCCGGAAGTCAAAACCGGAAGTCGAAACCGGAAACCGGAAGTCGAAACTGGAAGTCGAAACTGGAAGTCGAAACCGGAAACCGGACGTATCAATGTCAAGGTCAAGGGTCAAAGGTCATCGCGCATGCGCATGACAGTGGTGGCGGTGGTGCCAGAACATGACATCTTTCCCTACTGCTAGCGACGCTACTGGTACAGAAGGTATCAGTGTAATTCCAGCTACTGACAGATTTGAAGATATCGTAATAATAATCTCCTACTTTCAATTCTATTATTAATTTGGTTCAAACCATGACATCTCATTTTGAACTTTTAATAAATAATAATGGATGGTTGGTTACATGCTATTGGTAAAACCTCAATACTCAGCCTGAATATTTAAATATAATCTACCTTGCAGGAGCTCTATAATATTATTGAGTCTTTCTAGGACTACCAAAACAAATCTCATGTGAAATTTGCAAGTTATTAAGTAGACTGAAAGCTCGGTCTACTTTTGTGGCACTCAACAAGAACCAGAAAAATAACATTGTGGTTTTATTAAGTTTATATGATTATCTATAATGTAGAATGGTTCTACCAATAGTAAATTATCATTTAAATCAATAACCTGTTAAGTTCATGTCTCTTTCACGAAATGTCGAATTAAAAAATCTAACCTCTAGTTATCCTCGAGGCTTTCAAGTAAGTGTTTTTCGAGTTATAGTTCTTAACAGCAAAGCTGCACTGATGCTAGATAAATCTCGATACATTATATACATTAAGAACAATGTTATTTTTCTGGATCTTGTTGAATGCCATGAAAGCGGACTGAAAACTAGTATAGCATGAAATTTTCACATGAGATTTGTTTTGGTAGTACTAAAAAGATTCAATAATATTATAGAGCTCCGGAAAGGTTGAATACATTTATACATTAAGGCTGTGTTCCGACTTTGTTAAGCTTTTGGTGGTTACATGGTTCATATACCATATGTTTTTGCATAAAATTTGAGAAAAAACTTTTCTGGTTCACCTTTTGTTTCGACCCAAGAAATATGTTTCGCGACCCAATTTTGGGTCGCGACCCTTAGGTTAAGAACCACTGCCTTAAAAGACAGTATGACGCAGAGCAGAAATGATGGAAAGAAGTTCTCACGTTGCAATTTGATCTCCTGCGGACAATTACATTACTAACTTAACCCTTATGAGGTCATTTTAGTGACTTGAATCGTGCCGACTGTGTCATATATCAATAAATCAACACCAACTGGTTTTGTTTACAGAAGTAAAGTAAAGTAAAGTAAAAAGTAAAGTTTCCTGGATGAGTTTACAGAAGTAGCAGCGTCACGCCACAATGTGTGCCAAACAAATGTCCAACAGAACTCTTGGTGATGTTCTTCTATGTACGTTTCTCTTCTCTGAGAGCGGGCCCCGCAAAAAACTTGCACCGAGCCGCTGAATAGCTTAAAACGCGCCTGCGTTTCGTCTTGTCTGTTTGATCTTGTCTGTCTAGTCTTCCCTGCCTAACTTTTCAAACAACAAGTAAAGAACAACCTAATAACTTATTTTTTCTGTTTTTAGATCGCCTACCATACGAGTGTCATTACGCAGATTGTTCATTTCTACATTCAAATAGTTGTCAAGAGCACCATCTAATTTCATCTTGTTGTTGCACCAATCTTTACATTCACAAGAAATAACCCAAGAAATATTTGGAAGAGCAGACCCGGTTCGACGGTCGTTCATACTCAAAAATTACAAGAATATATTTGCCATGAAAACTTCTAGAAACTAATGTATGAGTTAATTAAGTTTGTTAAATTATTTATTTATAAATTAAAAAGATTTGCTTAGATTATCAAGAAATGTTTATTTTTTTATCTCGCTTTTTATCGGTGTTTATGGTTTCATGTATTGTACAGTCTGATAACATTAAACAATGAAACATGATATGAAACAGATACAATATGCAATGGTTAGAAATTTAATTGAATTTAGAGTTTGGTTTATGCTTCATTGCTGAACGATCTAAATTACAAGATAGCACATAAATTATTTCGAATTTTTACATTTTTTTATTAATTTTTACAGTTGCTTATTTATGTACTTCACCAAAATTGAAATAAAAAAAAAAGTCAATGTTACTAACAATTTGCATCTGAACACAATTATTAAAATAATAACAGAAATAATAATATCTAAACAAGACTAGTAGACTAGTTCCCACTTACCTTGTCTAAATTTCTCAATTCAAGTAATAGTCCGGTCATTTGAGACATAAAAATAGTGATCAAATAAAAAAAATTCCGACAGAGCCAAATCTTCGTAGAGACCTTAGGTTTACCACAAGGAATAAAGTGTCAAAAGTCCCCATAATACCCATGTGAGCTTAGGGACTTATTCGGGGCCCAAGGTCAAAATTTTAGGTTTTTTTGATTTTTCTCGAAAACGGTAAGTTTTATCGAAAAAGTACCTCAGAGCAAAGTTGTAGATCTTAAAATTCTCCATAAAAATGGTCCCAATGATTTTTTCTCTAAGACCCACTATTTCCCAGATATTGCGCTTGTAAGAATCACGTTCTACATAATATGCACACATTTCCACACCACCTGTGAGGTAGTGTACTCGGCGCGTTTTTTTTAACGTGGTATCCCCGGTAGGCCTATTCCACGAACCTTTATGACGTTATTTTCAGGAACAATAATTATTTAATAGTATGAAGATTATTGATATGGGTTACTGAGTTTAACTGTCGTTCTAACTTTTTTTTATTACTTTAATCTGACTCATACTCTTCATATTCAACTTCAACAATCATGTTTTCTTCAATTTCTTCTTGTTCTTCTTCTTCTCCTTCCTGTTGATGAACGCTTAGAAATTGTTCAAATGAAGATGAATCAGTTGTCTCTTCATCAAAATCACATGAATCTTCCTCTCTTGTATTTAATTGAACATTTGAGCAAGAGACACCTTGAGAATTGGTACACGTTGGAGAACACTGCAACCCTACTTTTTTACAGCCACATTTGGCACTACAACCTTTCTTGCAATTGCAAAAAATAGTGTTAAGAAGTTTTTCTGGAGCAGGGGGCAGTAAAGTTCGAATCGGTTCCAAAGTATTATTTATCAATTTCCAACCCCAGTCTTCAGGGTTCAGTTCATTGCCTTGCCATGTCTGAACTTGATAGTATACTCGAAACAAATGTTGACTAGCAGATGCCGATGTTGGAGGAAGACAAGATAGCTGTACTTGCTTTTTGTTTCGTGTATTTTTTACAAATGTTAAATATCTGTACGTATCTATGCAATCAATTTTTTTTTGGAGCTTCATAAACCGCAAGAAGAAACCGAATTCCTTTAGTAATTAGTATTTGAGGTGAAGAATTAATTTCTGTAAATACTTTTGCGCAGTCAATCAAATCATTTTTTTCAAATAATTTTAATACTGAATTTTTGCCCCTTCTAAACATTGCTGACGTAGTATCGCATCCGGTTATCGCATGTAAAAATAAAATAAAGTTTTGGCATTTTGGATAAGCTGATAAACTTTTAGAAGAATATATTTCTGTCCGTTGCTGCGCCTTCCCAGGTTTTAAAAAGTAAATAATTTTATCAGATGGAGTCCTTGCAGTGAGTAGTACTAATAAATCAACATCTTCACCCACTACAATAGTTGTATTTCTTGCATTAAATTGTTCTATTGCTGTTTCAATTATGAGGACATCGGCGTCATTCGGAGCTTGTTTCACGGCAATATTTTCAGCTGTTAATTTGTTACTCAACATAGAAATAAAACGAGATTTATTATTAATGTTTGCAAAAAAATGTTGTTGATTAACTGGAACTGTCATAAATTCGTCAAACATTATGTCGGTACCTGAGGATGTTTTTGTAGCACGACGACGTTGTTCTGTAGCTTTTATGTTCTTTGTTGTGTCACTATAGCCATCAAATACTACCGTAACTGTATGACCATAATGTCTACGTAAATACTGAACATTTTTTTCAAAAATTACGTTAAAGGTTTCTTCTCGATCCCACACAACGTGATGTAGTAGATATCCTCCATCAATACCGTAAGCAGCGTTTGTACAATCAACCTCAGCATTGACTGATTGAAAGCAATCGTAAAGAGCCGACATCATTGTTTTACGCATTCCAGCTGCATCGAAGAGTGACAACGGGTAAGGAGCTAAATCATATGCGAAAAATGTTTCAATTTCATCCTCAAAAGTCTTAGTGACACTCATACGTTGAAATAATAATACTGGGTCTATTGGTACTTCTTCGTCGTGAACTTTCACAGTGCTACTCACTGCTAAAAGAGGAAGTACTTTATCTGTGCTTTTCAATTTTATATGATTGAAAGTTTGACCAGTCATTTTAGACATCGAGGCAATCCCAACTTTACGAGCTTTATGGCAATTAATCTTATCGTCACCAACGACTCCTGAAGCAATAGATAAGATTTTGTTAATTTCGGGAAAAGGAACATGTGATGAAAACCAGTCAAGAAGTATTTTAATATCTTTAGCATCTTTCTTAACTCTCGAATCACTCGCATCTACATGTTGATCTGTCGTGTCCATTCGAACATTAGCAAGAACTTCCAACTCGTCACACACTGTGTTCATTGCATGCATTCCGTAAACCCATTTGCTTATTACACTTTCTTTTGTACTTCGTCCTCGAGAAATACCACCATCTGTTTTCATGGATTTCATCATTGATTGTTCGATAATCATATCTGTTGAAGTTCCACAACTGAGTTTATCAGAACGTCGAACAGTGAAAAATCCATCAGTAAACCTTCGATAAACACTAGGATCAATTACCTCCTCTAATTGAAGCATATCCTGCAAGTATAAGTGCGCAGACTTGGCGTAAGGTAAATGCCCTGATGCATGGAAATAAGGAAGCATTTCTTTAACGCAGTTCAAATGAGCTTGCCAATCTCCCATACGTTCAGCTCTTATAAATTCTTTTGCAATGGACACCATCCGAAAATACTGTACCCATAATTGTGCAGTTGGTCCTCGTTTCTGAGAAAATATCTGGGAAATAGTGGGTCTTAGAGAAAAAATCATAGAGACCATTTTTATAGAGAATTTTAAGATCTACAACTTTGCTCTGAGGTACTTTTTCGATAAAACTTACCGTTTTCGAGAAAAATCAAAAAAACCTAAAATTTTGACCTTGGGCCCCGAATAAGTCCCTAAGCTCACATGGGTATGATGGGGATTTTTGACACTTTATTCCTTGTGGTAAACCTAAGGTCTCTACGAAGATTTGGCTCTGTCGGAATTTTCTTTATTTCAATTGTCTAAAATGACCGGACTAAAACCATTGTCTCGTATTGTGAATTCACAAGTCTTCTCTTGTATAGTGTGGACAGGGCCGTAACTAGCCTTGGGGCCTTGCCCAAGACCTCATCACTTAACCATTCGTACACTAAATTTTGAATTGAATCAACTTACTTTTTATACATCGAATTGTTCATTTTGTCGCGTACTAGAGAAAATTGAAAAAGACCGAAAAAGCACATTTTTTTCGACCGAAATGATGGAATATTTTTGGACGAATTTTTTGGAAAATTTTGTTGTAATTTTTTTTGGGTTACCCGAAGGAAATCGAAGCGCTGAAAATGATTTTCTAGTTTATTTCGCTCTAAAGTTACAAATAAACAAGAAATACAGTTCTTTGCAGTAGACTAACTCGCATTTTCGACATATTTCACGAGGTTGTAACTTTTGAACGACTTACCACAGAGGCTTCTAGTCTTCACCAATTGATTCAGCGTCCCAGAATTAGTCGGAATACATATATAATATTCCTTGCGAACCTATCGATTAAGAAATACCATCGACACGTGAGGTCGAGACTACTGAAACGACGAAATGCGAGGAAATCGATTTTGCCAAAATCGTTATTTTTCGAGTTACAGCAAAATTTAAAAAGGTTTCTAGAAGAATTTTTGCTGCTGATTACGAATATGCAAATTATATTTTGCTAGCACTTTTGGTTAACTAACACCTACAAAAATTTAAGGAATTTTTAAGAAATTTCGCCGCTCGAGTAGAGATATTGCAAAGTAATGAATTTTTGCGGAAAGTCTGAGTGTATTGGCAGGAAAATGACCTCCTGGAAACGATGACGCAATCCGTTTTTGATTATCTGCAACCGTTTCTGAGATATAGACTTGCAAAATCGATAATCGTAAAATTTCAGATTGAAATATCTCGGCGAATTATTGAATCTTTCGGAACAATTCATACATCGAATTGTTCGTCTTATCGTGTAGTTTCTGTGTGCCGAAAATTATTTCGCTGCTGTTTACCGTTCTTGAGAAATTTGAAAAATTCCGAGAAAGCACATTTTTTTCGACCGAAATGATGGAATTTCTCGTAAAATTAGACAAGTTTTGCAAAAATTTTGTTGTGATTTTTTTGCGTTACCCGAAGGAAATCGAAGCGCTGAAAACGATTTTCTGGTTTATTTCGCTCTAAAGTTACAAATAAACAAAAAATACAGTTTTTCGCAGTAGACCAGTGTTTCCCAACCTTTTCTCTTCGCCAACCCCCTGTAAATTTGAAAAGAATTTGGCGAACCGCCTATACTGGCGTGTAGAAAAGTAATAAAATCCGGTACACGGAAAAAAGCACACTGTAGAAATTACAGTTTAAATAGTAACGTGGGTCCTTACGAATACAAACATGTAAAGATTGCAGTCGCATACTGTAATTTTTAAAACTTATTTACTAATAAAAATCTTACAATTCCAATCTGTTAATTTTACAGTTTGAAAAAGTACTTTTTGTTAAATGGAACTTTTTGTTAACTTTTCATCATATAATATCTATACATTATTAGTCCATACTGTAAAAATTACGAGTTTTTCCTGATGGATGTATTACTTCTTAATAAAATATTTCTTATTTATTTTCAAACTAAAAATTACAGTTTGAGCTATTACTCGTTGAGTATGAGAAATGAACGCCGAAATATTACATCTCGATTCTGGATACTGTGGTTTTTAAATTATTACTACATTTTTACAATAATTTAAAAACCACAGTATCCAGAATCGAGACGTAATATTTCGGCGTTCATTTCTCATACTCAACGAGTAATAGCTCAAACTGTAATTTTTAGTTTGAAAATAAATAAGAAATATTTTATTATGAAGTAATACATCCATCAGGAAAAACTCGTAATTTTTACAGTTTTTAGTAGAGTGACACGTTACTGCAAAAAAAATAAAATTTATTATCTGAAACTGTAATTTTAACAAAAAAACAATTTGATAATTTAACATGATATATCATGATAATTTAACATGATAAGTCCAATTGTAGTTTTTACCGTTTCAAATTTGTAAGGTCGCTGCTACTATTTGAAAGTGTACTTTTTTCCCTGTAGAACGTTTATTTTCCATATTTTTCTATATATATATATAGATTCCTTTTATTGGCATAAACAACTACAGTTATATTTTTCTATATTGAAAACATAATAAAATTTGGTACAATATCTGACAATTTCAGTCTTAGATCAGGTTCCGCATTTAACCTGTTTCTATATTCATCTTTCAGAAAGGTATATCTTGAAAATCCTTTCTCACGTAGATATGTTGCGCAAAAGGGTAATAGAACTTCAATTGCTTTTTTGACATAACAGGATATTCATTTTTATTGAGCCAGAAGACAATTAAAGAGTGATCTTTAAAAATAGATTTTAGAGAAGAGTTACAGGATAACTCTATGAGTTTTTCTTTCTCCAGCAAAGTTAGAGGTTTCTAAAGTTACATCTCCTTGAAAAAGACTACATGTCTAGTTGTTTGAGAGGCATATATAGGATCTATTCTGATAAAAGTCATAAAAAAGTTAATTGAAGTTCATTTTCATCAAATTTAATTGAGTTTTCTGGTAAAATTTTTGATTTTTGATTGAAAATGTTTTTTCTTGCCTCGTGAAGCTGGATCGGAAAATAATTCATTTTAAATTCAATCTCTTCAAAGTTCCATTCCAGTTCCACATTATTTTTAAAATAATTCTACACAATACCGTATTGTTTGATAAGGGGAACAAGATTAATTTTCTTTACTGCCGTTTCTCCAATATATTTTGCACACGGTCCAATATATCTGTCCAGATCTTTCAATCCTATAACTTACTCGAAATGATGCCCAATGGCCATTTTACTATCTTTACGATATACATCGAATTGTTTGTCTTGTCGAGTAGTTTCTGTGCGTCGAAAATGATTTCGTTGCTGTTTACCGTTCTTGAGAAATTTGAAAAAAAACAAAAAAATACATTTTTTCGACCGAAATGATGGAAAGTTTTCCTGGACGATTTTTTTGTAAAATTTTGTCGTGATTTTTTTCGAGTTATCCGAAGGGAATCGAAGCGCTGAAAACGCTTTTATAGTTTATTTCGTTCTAAAGTTACAAATAAACAAGAAATAGAGTTTTTCGCAGTAGACCATTTTGCATTTTCGGCAGATTTCAAGACGTGGTAACTTTTGAACGACTTACCACAGCCACATCTAGTTTTCACCAATCGATTCAGGGTCCCAAAATTAGTCGGAATACATATATAATATTCCTTGCGAACCTGTCCATTAAGAAATTCCATCGACACGTGAGGTCGAGACTGCGGAAATGACCAAATGCGAGGAAATCGATTTTGCCAAAATCGTTATTTTTCGAGTTACAGAAAAATTTAAAAACGCTCCTTGAATCATTTTTGCTGCTGATTACGAATATGCAAATTATATTTCGCTAGCACCTTTCGTTCACTAACGCCTGCTAAAATTGAAGAAATTTTTAAGAAATTTCGACGCTCGAGTAGAGATCTTGCAAAGTAATGAATTTCCAGCTGACAGTCTTAGTGTGTTAATAGGAAAATGACCTACTGAAAATAATGCCGCAATCCGTTTTTGATGATCTGTAACCGTTTCCGAAATATCGACTTGCCAAATCGAGAATCGTAAGATTTCAGTTTGAAATATCTCCGCGAATTATCGAATCTTTCCGAACAATTTATACAGCGAAGTGCTCGTCTTGTCGAGTAGTTTCTGTGTGGCGAAAATTATTTCGCTGCTATTTATCGTTCTTGAGAAAATTGAAAAAGACCGAAAAAGCACAATTTTTTCGACCGAAATGATGGATTTTTTTTTTTGACGAATTTTTTTAAAAATTTTGTCGTGATTTTTTTCGGGTTACCCGGAGGAAATCGAAACGCTGAAAACGATTTTCTAGTTTATTTCGCTCTAAAGTTACAAATAAACAAGAAATACAGTTCTTCGCATTACACCAGCTCGCTATTTCGGCAGATTTAACGACGTCGTAACTTTACACAACGTAACGACTTGCCACAGAGACTTCTAGTCTTAACCAATCGAATCAGCGTCCCAAAATTTGTCGGAATACGTATATAATATTTCTTGGGAAGCTGTCGATTAAAAAATAGCATCGATACGAAAGGTCGACACTGCGGCATCCATGAAATGAGAGGAAATCGATTTTGCCCAAATCGTTACTTTTGGAGTTACAGCAAAATTTTAAAGCGTTTCTAGAAACATTTTTGCTGATGATTACGAATATGCAAATTATATTTCGCTAGCACCTTTCGTTCACTATCGCCTGCTAAAATTGAAGAAATTTTTAAGAAATTTCGCCGCTCGAGTAGAGATCTTGCAGAGTAATGAATTTCCAGCAGATTATCGGAGTGTGTTGATAGGAAAATGACCTCCTGAAAACGATGCCGCAATCCGTTTTTGATTATCTTGAACCGTTTCCGAGATATCGACTTGCCAAATCGAGAATCGTAAAATTTTAGTTTGAAATATCTCAGCGAATTATCGAATCTTTCCGAACAATTTATACATCCAATTGTTCGTATTGTCCAGTAGTTTCTGTGTGCCGAAAATGTTTTCGCTACTGTTTATCGTTCTTGAGAAAATTGAAGAACACCGAAAAAGCACATTTTTTCGACCGAAATGATTTTCTAGTTTATTTCGCTCTAAAGTTAAATTAAAAAAAAACAAGAAATACAGTTTTTCGCAGAAGACCATCTTACATTTTCGGCAGATTTCACGACGCCGTAACTTTACGAACGACTTACCATAGACACTTCTAGTCTTCACCAATCGATTCAGCGTCCCAAAATTAGTCGGAATACATATATAATCTTTCTTGAGAAGCTGTAGATTAAGAAATACCATCGACACGCTAGGTTGAGACTGCGGAAACGACGAAATGCGGGGAAAACGATTTTGCCAAAATCGTTATTTTTCGAGTTATAGCAAAATTTAAAAACGTTTTTAGAAGCATTTATGCTGCTAATTACGAATATGCAAAGCAAGCACCGAATTTTGCTAGCACCTTTCTTTCACTAACACCTACAAAAATTGAAGAAATTTTTAAGAAATTTCGCAGCTAGTGTAGAGATTTTGCAAAGTAATGAATTTTTTGCGTACAGTCTAAGTGTGTTGATAGGAAAATAACCTCCTGAAAACGATGCCGCAATCCGTTTTTGATTATCTGCAACCGTTTCCGAAATATCGACTTGCCAAATCGAGAATCGTAAAATTTTAGTTTGAATTTTCTCGACGAATTAATAAATCTCTCCGAACAATTGCCGAAAATGATTTCACTGCTGTTTACCGTTCTAGAGAAAATTGAAAAAAAACGAAAAAGCACATTTTTTTCCACCGAAATGATGGAAAATTTTCCTTGACGAATTTTTTGGAAAATTTTGTCGCGATTTTTTTCGGGTCACCCGAAGGAAATCAAAGCGCCGAAAACGATTTTCTAGTTTATTTCGCTCTAAAGTTACAAATAAACAAGAAATACAGTTTTTTGCAGTAGACCAGGGATCTCCAAACTACGGCCCGAGGGCCACATCCGGCCCGCGGACAGTTTTTGTCCGGCCCGCGGAGAGCTAGCATACTTGAAAACTCCTTTTAGAGAACATATTTTTTATAACAAATTAAATTTAGTTTACTGAAGTATTCTAATTTTATGTTGAATAATTATTAATATGACATCTACATTGATATGGTCATGGGCTAACTACTCATAACATTGTTGTAGGCTTATTGTTATTGTTTTTGTGATAAGTTGGATAAAGAAACACAGAATTGTAATGAGTAAAGACATGTATAATATGCAGAAAATTTAACTTCAGTATATAATAACTAACAAATTATTGAAATGAATCCAACTAACATTTTATACATTTTAAATAAAAACATTACTTGTACCAATTATTAAAAGAGATTTAAGATGCTCATCAGTTAATTTAGATCTGTAAACATTTTTTGTGTACTTCATTTTGGAGAAGGTCTTCTCACACAAATAAGTAGTACCAAAAACAGAAAACAGCTGACGAGCAAATTTAAGCAAATTATCAAATTGTGTCAGTGAAAGACTCTTATAAAATTCCAACAAAGATGAGTTTTGATATTTGTTCTTAATTATATCACTGCACTGTAGATCAATCATTTCCATTTGAAGTTCCGGGGCTAGGGTTTCAATGTCAGTATCAAAAGGATTCTGAAAAATCTTAATTTGATTCGCAATGGCATCAAAGTCCGAGAAACGAGTATCAAAATTTATTTTCAAAGCACTCAAAGTTTCGATTGCAAAATCGATAGGAAACTCAGTCTCAGTGGTGTGGCTGAATATTTCACATGTTTTAAAATGTGAAAAACATTTACTTCGTAGTTGTGATTGAAACAGTATCAATTTCTTCCGGAATGATTTGATATTAGTGTATAAATCAGGAAGATGCTGGTTTTCTCCTTGCAATCTCAAATTCAGTTTGTTCACATGTTTTGTCAAATCAACATAGAATGCTAACTTCCACAGCCATGCGTTGTTTTGTAATTCAGTAAGAGGGCGATGCTTTTCATTCAAAAAAAATTCGATCACTGCTCGAAGTTCAAAAAAGCGCTGAAGGACTTTCCCACAACTAAGCCAACGTACGGCAGTATGATAAGGTAAGTCATTTTCTCCAATCCCTTCAATAAATTGTCGGAATTGTCGGTGATTCAGCCCAAAAGATCTGATAAAATTAACAGTTGATATGACTGGTTTCAGAACTTCAGACATAACCAAACATTTTCCGCACAAAGACTGTTGATGAATGATACAATGTAAGACTAATGGTTTTGAACCACCGACATTTTCTACAGCCTTTGACACAAGAGCGGCCACTCCTTTATCTTTCCCACTCATGTTTTTGCCTCCATCAGTTGTAATACATTTCAAGTTTATCCATCGCAGTTTTTTTTGATAAATGGCAATTTCAACTACTTTAAAAATATCTGTACCAGTAGTTGTGCCATGAATACTATACATATCAAGAAGTTCTTCATGCACTTCATAGCTTTTATCTACTCCTCGAATATAAATCAACACCTGAGCAGTATCTGACACATCCGTTGACTCATCCAAGGCCAAAGAAAGCCACTCAACATGTCCATTTTTGTCGAACAGTTGAGAGGATATATTTTCAGCGATGTTTTCTACCCTTCGAGTCACAGTGTTTGCTGACATACTGACAGTTTTTAATAAATTTACCTTTTCAGGGCACATTTCATCGGCTACTGCAATTATGCATTCTTTGATCATTTCTCCATCGGTGAATGGCTTTCCACGTTTTGCAATTTCAAGAGTCACACGAAAGCTGGCACGAGTTGCAGCCTCTTGTTCAGTTTTGAGTTTTGTAAATGAAGATTGCTGCGATTTCAATCCGCCCTTCATAGCTTCGAATTTGTCTGTCCGCAAACTTCCTGTATATTTTGAGTAATTTTGAAAATGTTAATCGAGAATCGTAAAATTTCAGTTTGAAATATCTCAGCGAATTATCGAATCTTTCCGAACAATTTATACATCCAATTGTTCGTATTGTCCAGTAGTTTCTGTGTGCCAAAAATGTTTTCGCTACTGTTTATCGTTCTTGAGAAAATTGAAGAACACCGAAAAAGCACATTTTTTCGACCGAAATGATTTTCTAGTTTATTTCGCTCTAAAGTTAAATTAAAAAAAAACAAGAAATACAGTTTTTCGCAGAAGACCATCTCACATTTTCGGCAGATTTCACGACGCCGTAACTTTACGAACGACTTACCATAGACACTTCTAGTCTTCACCAATCGATTCAGCGTCCCAAAATTAGTCGGAATACATATATAATCTTTCTTGAGAAGCTGTAGATTAAGAAATACCATCGACACGCTAGGTTGAGACTGCGGAAGCGACGAAATGCGAGGAAAACGATTTTGCCAAAATCGTTATTTTTCGAGTTATAGCAAAATTTAAAAACGTTTTTAGAAGCATTTATGCTGCTAATTACAAATATGCAAAGCAAGCACCGAATTTTGCTAGCACCTTTCTTTCACTAACACCTACAAAAATTGAAGAAATTTTTAAGAAATTTCGCCGCTAGTGTAGAGATTTTGCAAAGTAATGAATTTTTTGCGTACAGTCTAAGTGTGTTGATAGGAAAATAACCTCCTGAAAACGATGCCGCAATCCGTTTTTGATTATCTGCAACCGTTTCCGAAATATCGACTTGCCAAATCGAGAATCGTAAAATTTTAGTTTGAATTTTCTCGACGAATTAATAAATCTCTCCGAACAATTGCCGAAAATGATTTCACTGCTGTTTACCGTTCTAGAGAAAATTGAAAAAAAACGAAAAAGCACATTTTTTTCCACCGAAATGATGGAAAATTTTCCTTGACGAATTTTTTGGAAAATTTTGTCCCGATTTTTTTCGGGTCACCCGAAGGAAATCAAAGCGCCGAAAACGATTTTCTAGTTTATTTCGCTCTAAAGTTACAAATAAACAAGAAATACAGTTTTTTGCAGTAGACCAGGGGTCTCCAAACTACGGCCCGAGGGCCACATCCGGCCCGCGGATAGATTTTGTCCGGCCCGCGGAGAGCTAGCATACTTGAAAACTCCTTTTAGAGAACATATTTTTTATAACAAATTAAATTTAGTTTACTGAAGTATTCTAATTTTATGTTGAATAATTATTAATATGACATCTACATTGATATGGTCATGGGCTAACTACTCATAACATTGTTGTAGGCTTATTGTTATTGTTTTTGTGATAAGTTGGATAAAGAAACACAGAATTGTAATGAGTAAAGACATGTATAATATGCAGAAAATTTAACTTCAGTATATAATAACTAACAAATTATTGAAATGAATCCAACTAACATTTTATACATTTTAAATAAAAACATTACTTGTACCAATTATTAAAAGAGATTTAAGATGCTCATCAGTTAATTTAGATCTGTAAACATTTTTTGTGTACTTCATTTTGGAGAAGGTCTTCTCACACAAATAAGTAGTACCAAAAACAGAAAACAGCTGACGAGCAAATTTATGCAAATTATCAAATTGTGTCAGTGAAAGACTTTTATAAAATTCCAACAAAGATGAGTTTTGATATTTGTTCTTAATTATATCACTGCACTGTAGATCAATCATTTCCATTTGAAGTTCCGGGGCTAGGGTTTCAATGTCAGTATCAAAAGGATTCTGAAAAATCTTAATTTGATTCGCAATGGCATCAAAGTCCGAGAAACGAGTATCAAAATTTATTTTCAAAGCACTCAAAGTTTCGATTGCAAAATCGATAGGAAACTCAGTCTCAGTGGTGTGGCTGAATATTTCACATGTTTTAAAATGTGAAAAACATTTACTTCGTAGTTGTGATTGAAACAGTATCAATTTCTTCCGGAATGATTTGATATTAGTGTATAAATCAGGAAGATGCTGGTTTTCTCCTTGCAATCTCAAATTCAGTTTGTTCACATGTTTTGTCAAATCAACATAGAATGCTAACTTCCACAGCCATGCGTTGTTTTGTAATTCAGTAAGAGGGCGATGCTTTTCATTCAAAAAAAATTCGATCACTGCTCGAAGTTCAAAAAAGCGCTGAAGGACTTTCCCACAACTAAGCCAACGTACGGCAGTATGATAAGGTAAGTCATTTTCTCCAATCCCTTCAATAAATTGTCGGAATTGTCGGTGATTCAGCCCAAAAGATCTGATAAAATTAACAGTTGATATGACTGGTTTCAGAACTTCAGACATAACCAAACATTTTCCGCACAAAGACTGTTGATGAATGATACAATGTAAGACTAATGGTTTTGAACCACCGACATTTTCTACAGCCTTTGACACAAGAGCGGCCACTCCTTTATCTTTCCCACTCATGTTTTTGCCTCCATCAGTTGTAATACATTTCAAGTTTATCCATCGCAGGTTTTTTTGATAAATGGCAATTTCAACTACTTTAAAAATATCTGTACCAGTAGTTGTGCCATGAATACTATACATATCAAGAAGTTCTTCATGCACTTCATAGCTTTTATCTACTCCTCGAATATAAATCAACACCTGAGCAGTATCTGACACATCCGTTGACTCATCCAAGGCCAAAGAAAGCCACTCAACATGTCCATTTTTGTCGAACAGTTGAGAGGATATATTTTCAGCGATGTTTTCTACCCTTCGAGTCACAGTGTTTGCTGACATACTGACAGTTTTTAATAAATTTACCTTTTCAGGGCACATTTCATCGGCTACTGCAATTATGCATTCTTTGATCATTTCTCCATCGGTGAATGGCTTTCCACGTTTTGCAATTTCAAGAGTCACACGAAAGCTGGCACGAGTTGCAGCCTCTTGTTCAGTTTTGAGTTTTGTAAATGAAGATTGCTGCGATTTCAATCCGCCCTTCATAGCTTCGAATTTTTCTGTCCGCAAACTTCCTGTATATTTTGAGTAATTTTGAAAATGTTTTGTTTCATAATGACGTTTAATGTTATATTCCTTGAGAAAGGCTATGCTTTCATTGCAAATCAAACATAGCGCCTTGTTACTGGACTCAATTACGAAATACTGAATGTTCCACTGATCTTTGAATTTTCTGCATTCACTATCAATTTTTCGCTTCTTTTCCATACTACTAAATCACACACAAAAGCAACAATTCAAATCAAAATACTGTTACAAAGATGTCTTAAACTTAAACACGCACAAACACGTTTTAAGGAGGTACGCACTATTTTATTTGACAACAGTGTCATAGGAACTGACTTGTGGTTGCGCCACTAGCCTTCTTACATATTCCAATTACTGCCATCTAGAAGTGAGTGGAAGACACCAGAACTTTCTCGAACCAACGAGATTATTCTGTACGTGCTATTAGCGCCATCTGTTAGCGATAGAAGGTACTACCTATTTCCGTTTGTGTCCACCAGATGTCGTGTCACGTTACTCCTCATGGCTCGTACTCTACGACTAATCTAGAAATTACAGATAATGACAGGAAAATTAATAATATGCAGTGTTGCCGTTTTGCGGACTTTAGTCCGATTTGCAGCCTTTTTTAAACGTTGCGTACTTTTTCGGACTTTTTTTTTTCATCGGTGGACTATTTCACTTTTTACCACCGGCAACAATGATAATATGGTTTTGGCCCTCGGAACTTACTGGAGTAATCAGTATGGCCCTAAGGCTGGAAAGTTTGGAGACCCCTGCAATAGACTATCTCGCATTTTCGGCATATTTCACGAGGTTGTAACTTTTGAACGACTTACCACAGAGACTTCTAGTCTTCGCCAATTGATTCGGCGTCCCAGAATTAGTCGGAATACATATATACTATTCCTTGCGAACCTGTCGATTAAGAAATACCATCGACACGTGAGGTCGAGACTACTGAAACGACGAAATGCGAGGAAATCGATTTTGTCAAAATCGTTATTTTTCGAGTTACAACAAAGTTTAAAAAGGTTTCTAGAAGAATTTTTGCTGCTGATTACGAATATGCAAATTATATTTTGCTAGCACCTTTCGTTCACTAACGCCTGCTAAAATTGAAGGAATTTTTAAGATATTTCGCCGCTCGAGTAGAGATTTTGCAAAGTAATGAATTTTTTGCGGACAGTCTGAGTGTGTTGGCAGGAAAATGACCTCCTGAAAACGATGCCGCAATCCGTTTTTGATTATCTGCAACTGTTTCCGAGATATCGACTCGCGAAATCGAGAATCGTAAAATTTCAGATTGAAATATCTCGGCGAATTATTGAATCTGTCGGAACAATTCATACATCGAATTGTTCGTCTTATCGTGTAGTTTCTGTGTGCCGAAAATTATTTCGCTGCTGTTTACCGTTCTTGAGAAATTTGAAAAAGACCGAGAAAGCACATTTTTTTCGACCGAAATGATGGAAAAATTATTGGACAAATTTTTTGGAAAATTTTGTCGTGATTTTTTTCGGGTTACCCTGAGGAAATAGAAGTGCTGAAAACAATTTTCTAGTTTATTTCGCTCTAAAGTTACAAATAAACATGAAATATAGTCCTTCGCAGTAGACTATCTCGCATTTTCAGCATATTTCACGAGGTTGTAACTTTTGAACGACTTACCCCAGAGACTTTTAGTCTTCACCAATCGATTCAGCGTCCCAAAATTAGTCGGAATACAAATATAATATTCCTTGGGAAGCAGTCGAATAAGAAACATCATCGACACGTGAGGTCGAGTCTGCGGAAACTACGAAATGCGAGGAAGTCGATTTTACCAAAGTCGTTATTTTTCGAGTTACAGCAAAATATAAAAACGTTTATAGAAGTATATTTGCTGCTGATTACGAATATGCTAATTATATTTCGCCAGCACCTTTCGTTCACCATCGCCTGTTAAAATTGAAGAAATTTTTAAGAAATTTTACCGCTCGAGTAGAGATCTTGCAAAGTAATGAACATCCCGCGGACAATCTGAATATGTTGGTAGGAAAATGACCTCCTGAAAACGAAGCTGCAATCCGTTTTTGATTATCTGGAACCGTTTCCGAGATATCGACTTGCCAAATCGAGAATCGTAAAATTTCAGTTTGAAATATCTCGGCGAATTATCGAATCTTTCCGAACAATTTACACATCGAATTGTTCGCCTTGTCGAGCAGTTTATGTGTGCCGAAAATGATTTCGCTGCTGTTTACCGTTTTTGAGAAATTTGTAAAAAAACGAAAAAGCACATTTTGGAAAATTTTTTCGTGATTTTTTTCGGGTTACCCGGAGGAAATCGAAGCGTTGAAAACAATTTTCTAGTTTATTTCGCTCTAAAGTTACAAATAAACAAGAAATACAGTTCTTCGCTTAAATTCTCGCTCTTTTCTACCACTGAGGGTAATTTAAACGAAATCCGATTTTTTTAATTTTATCTTTTTAAAGTTTGGTCCAATGTGGATAGCTCCAAACACTGCGGTCAAGTGGCCTATTGTATTTTGCCCACATTTTTTTCTATAAGCGCAGAAACCTAGATGTTATTTAAATTAGCGTTCAATAATTTCACATTTGTCTTCTGGTACAATTTCGGTCGACACTCGCTTCCGGGATCAAACCCGGATCTCCACATTTGTTAGTAAACGCGCTAACTCTGTAGACTACGAGGCCGACAATCCGATTTGTAATTTAAAATGGAACAAAGTTACTTACGTATATCCTTTTGTTTATAAATACCATCCCAATACTTTGAGCCATATCATTTATTTGTTACTTCTGATAAACTAAAAATTAGTGATAAAAAATCAAACTTCAAGGTTTCAATTTATCGCAAAAAATATTTTCCGCGTTACAAGCTCTCATAACAACAATCGTTGTAATATTTGTTTTTGGATTAGATATTCGAGGCATTTTTTCGCTAAATAGACTTTTCTGCAGTTGAAAGTGGACTAAGGACTAATTTTAGGTAATTTCTTGCAGCGCAAATAAACAAATTAAATTATGCAAAAAACTTGTTGGCAAGTTCAAACCAGTAACAAATTTAAAAACTAAAATCAACAAAACACATTGTACATATCATTAACAACATGAATACTTCAAACGGTACTTACGTTCTAACGCCATCGCGCGATTTCTCGATCCGAAATAAGAAAAATATTGGACAAGGGTTAGATTAGGTTATATTAGAGCAGATAAATGCAGACCACATATCGCGCGGTGGCGCGACCTCTCGCTGTAGTGGCGTTAATACGTAAGTACAGTTCAAACTTTATCTAATTGTAAGTTTATTTTATATCGTCATTAAGATAAAATTAGATGAACTAATACAACAAATATAATTGTTTTAGACTTAACTATATAAAACGACGTTTTTAAAAAATATTTGAAATAAAACTACGTGTTTTATGAGATTGTTTATTAGTATATATTTATATAATATTGTTTATGAGTATATGCAGATCCGAAGATGCCACTGTGTTGGTGAAACTATGGTCATTAATAAACGATCTCATGAAACAAGTAAGATAAGTAGTTTTATTAGAAATACAGTTTCACAACTTAAAATTTAAAATTCATTAAAGACATCAGAAATAAAGACAGAGGAAATCTAATAAATCTTACAAACAATTAGTATTAATTTAGATTTTTTTACAAATTTCACAAAATAAATCAATAAATCACACATTTGTATTTACTTCACACAGATTATCAAAACAAACTAGCAGTTCTCAAACTATTAGTTTAAACAACCTAAAAACTCAGTACATATTAGTTATCACCCGCGTCAAACAATAAGAGGTGGAATCTAGTGCTTGGAATTGCGCGCGTGCGAATTACCCCTTTCAAAATAGCACACATTAAATGTCGTAAGGTGCGGAAGCCACTTTCTCTTTCGAAAGTTCGCAGTAGGGAAAGATGATGCCTTCTATTCCCGCATCCCGCCTCTGACCTTGACCTCGACCCCCCATCACTACTGCCCCAGACCACGCCCCCACTTCCATCCCCAAACTCCACCACCAACCCCCAAAACTCGCCCCCCGCCCCCACTTCCAACATATACCCAGCCCCAACCCCCACCTTCAACCCCCAGACACCGCCCCCCAACCCCCTTAATTTTTTAAAGCAGGTAGTTCATGCAACTCCCATCTACGAAACGGTATTAATATCGCTTATCTTCTTCGAGTGTGTCCAATACATTCAATCGAGCTTCGTCGTTGAGTTGGATATGGGGAATTCGCCAGTAAATTTGATCAATATTGAATCTTATATTTGCATCTCCTTGGCTCACATCAGTTCACACAGCAGTTCTAGCTCGTAGTAGAATAAATTCCTGCTTTACATTAATTAACATTTTTGTATAATCCTCAGCAAAACCCAATAAATATTTCAGTGGAATTAGAGCATAGACCTTTCTGTTATTATCAAAGTATGTAACATTTGTAGCATTTTCGGCCCAGCTGCAAAGGTCTATATGGAGTATATGCTGATCTCCCTCACGTGGAAGTCACCTTGTCGCGGTGTGAGGGCTTCGTTTCGCAACATACCGTTGGACGTCACGACTGGAACAACGCCGGTCGGGGCGTTCGGCGGAGGGCGAACAACCAAGAACTTCCAAACGCTTAATCCCAAGGTGTCATGCGACCCGTGCCAAAGGGACTGGTTGATGGCCAAGGGCAACCGGCCATCGCTTACGGAGCCCCTCTGATACCTGGCGACCTCAGAGGGTATCCAGCCTTACCACTATCAAACGGGGCTCTGATGTGGTGGACCTTTAGTTCCCTTGCGACTCGTGGGATTCGAATGGAACAAAAACAAAAACAAAAATTCAATCCGTGTGTGCGGGATATAACCGCCACACAATTGGCGGATCAGATGGAGCATGAGCCCCACGATCCGAGTGAGCGCACCAGTCGAGAGAGACCAACTCCCAGACTGTCGCCAAAAAGGAAGGGCAAGATGGTCAGTAACATCGTTACTACCACCAAGCCAGCAAGCCAAGGGAGACCCGCTCCCAAAACGGCTTCTAAAAGTCAGGGCAAGGTGACCGGTAACACCGTTACTCCCACCAAGCCCGCGACTAAGCAAGAGGAGACAAAGCCCAAGGCAGGTAAGAAGAAGACGAGATGGGCACATCCCTTGCCACCCCTAGGTAGTCCAGGCGGACTCGATGACCCACTGAGAAAGGGCAGGAGCCGGGGTGAGATGGTATCTGCGCTTCTTAGCAAACGGGCTACAACCCGAGGAAACTAAGAAGAGAGCTAAGAATCTAAGAGCTAAGAAACTAAGAATCACGCCCCAAGACAAGGCAGCTAAAAGACAGAAGGGAACATCCAAAGTGGGGCAACGGGAGTGGTTAGCTACCCCAGCTGCCCTCCCAAGACTTCTGGGCCGAGCACTAGCTACGCCACCGCCGTCAAGGTGGTGAGGGTTGGTGTTATGTCCAGAGACTACCCAAGGAATCCCCTGAGTAAGAAGGACATGCCTGCTCTTGAGCAAGCAATTATGAAGGAGACAGTCGTAGACTGGTCTCATGAGATACAGTTTGAAGGCATACACTTCAAACCAGGACTAGTCATTGTCGACTGTGCGAACGAACAGACGGCAAAATGGCTGATGACAAGAGCGCCCATCCTAAGACATTGGGAAGGGGGGGGCTCTGGTGGCGAAATTGGGTGATGATATCCCCAAGCCACATGTCATCACCATGTTCCTACCTAGGAGCGGGGACCTAACCCCGGAGGCCTCCATCAACTACCTCAGGGCTCAAAACAAAGGACTTAACATTTCCGAATGGAAGGTCCTTGGGTGCCGGGTGGAAAGTGGTAGTCAACTCCTAACGGTGGGAATTCTCAACTCCTAACGGTGGAGCTATAGCGAAGGCCAACCATAGCCTCTACTTTAGGTTCGGGCGGATCAAAGTCCATGGGCGGAAGAACGAAGCCACACAAAAAGCGGACGGAGAGGTAGCGGCAGCCACAGCGGCCCCTCCCTCGGAAGTTACGACCGCAACAACAGCCACTTCCGAGGTGGAAGGAATAGCGGTGGCGGCAGCTCCCTCTGCTGAACCTTTAATGGCCAAGACCGTGAACGAGGAAGTCAGCCCGGATTACAGGGAAGACGACCTCGACCTCACACTCGTAGACATGAGCAGTCCAGCTATGTCTATAGAGGATGAGGTAGATGTTGTTCTGGTGGAGACAGAGAAGGACTTGCCGCCTCCTGTCACAAACCAAGAATGACCAGCAGGCGCACCAAAGTAGCCCAGGTGAACATCCACCATGCCAGGGCAGCCTCGGCTGTGATGGCTAGGATGTTCACCAAACAACACCTAGCGCTAGCGCTACTGCAAGAACCCTGGACCTACGGAGGTAACATCAGAGGCCTCAGCAACAGGGAATGTAAGTTGGTATGGGACAGCCGTGAGGCTTCCCCTAGAACTTGCATTATGGTAAGGAAGGACATTAATTACTTATGTCTTTCAGAATTCTTAACGCGGGACTTAGTTCCGATACAGGTCCTCATCAAGACCGAGGGCCTCCACCGCGAAGTGTGATCGCATCAGCATACTTCCCTGGCGATGGTAATACCACCCATACCACACACAACATACCACCCATGGAGGTACAAAGGCTCATTAAAGAGAACTTAATTGTGTATAACGTCGGGAACACACCAACTTTTGTCACTAAGTCCAGAAATGAGGTACTGGATATTACGGTAGGTAGCGCTAACGTAAGTAAACTAATTAAAAAGTGGAGGGTTTCAAGTGAACCCTCAATGTCAGATCATAGGATCATAGAGTTTGAGCTGGAAGGAGCAAGTGAGGAAAGCACCCTAATTCGAACCCCAAACAAACTGTGTGGCCTATGTTTAGTTCGCAACTAAAAGAAAACCTGGAGCAGGTGACAGTGCGGGGTAGTATCAAACACTACACCGTGCTGGAGCAGGCTGTAGGAGAAATAAATGTAGCAATCACCACGGCATTTGAATCCAGCTGCCCGGTAAAAACCGTGAAGGAGCATAAGGACGAAAAATGGTGGAACAAAAATTTGTCTACATTAAGAGCAAAAGTACGTAGGCTTTTCAACCAAGCCAAGCAATACGGAAATTGGCTAGAACACTTCGAGGTGCTTACCACCTACAATAAAGAGATCAGAAGGGCAAAAAGGGAAAACTTTAGGACCTTCTGTGAAAACATAGAATCTACGCCGGCGGCAGCTAGACTGCACAAAGCACTAGCGAAGGATAGAGTGGTCCTGCCTTCCTACAAAAGGGAGAGAGAGAGAACTAATGCCGTATCTTCTAAATATTTTTAGAAGTAGTTTAGCGCTCGGATATATACCGGAGCTATGGAGAAGAGCTAAGGTGGTATTTATACCGAAGGTGGGAAAGAAAGACACCACTCAACCGAAGTCATTTAGACCCATTAGTCTAACATCTTTTATTTTAAAAACAATTGAGAAGGTGATTCAAATTACCTTAGGACTATGGCGCTGGTAGGTACACCACTACACAAGGGTCAGCATGCTTACAGAGCAGGGAAATCCACAGAAACCGCCCTGTATCAGCTGACAAATGAAATAGAAGAAGCACTAGAGACAAAGGAAGTAGCGATATGTGCCTTCTTGGATATAGAGGGAGCTTTTGACAACACCTCACACGAGGCTGTCAAGGCGGCCCCTGAGAGAAGGAGTATCGACAGCACTATCTCAAAGTGGATGGGAGAAATGCTGAGAACTAGAGTGGCGGAGACACAAGTGGGAAGAGATACCATTAAGATCTCCACAACTCGAGGGTGCCCACAGGGAGGTATACTATCACCGCTAATGTGGAGCCTGGTAGTTGATGAACTACTGGTTAGGCTAAACAACTTAGACATCAAATGTCAAGGTTACGCCGATGACATAGTCATAATGGCCAGAGGAAAATTTGAGGGAACGTTCTGTGAAATTGCTGATTAAAGCCGATTAAAATCTGATTAGAAGCTGATTAAAGCTGTTTAAAGCTGATTGAAAGCTGCTTAAAAGTGGGTTTAAAGCTGTTCAAAAACTGATTCAAAAGCTGTTTAAAAGCTGACCAAAAAGCTATTTAAAAGCTGATTAAAAAGCTGGTCTAAAAAGCTGTTTAAAAGCTGATCAGAAAGCTGATTAAAAGCTGTTTAAAATCTGATTAAAAAGCGGACTAAAAGCTGTTTAAAAGCTGATTAAAGTGGATGGAATGTGGATGGAAAGTGGATGGAAAGTGGATGCAAGTAGATGGAAAGTGGATTAAAGGGATGGAAAGTGGATGGAAAGTGGATGGAAAGTGGATGCAGGTGGATGGAAAGTGGATGTAAAGTGGATGGAAAGTCGATGTAAAGTGGATGGAAAGCGGATGCAAGTGGATGGAAAGTGGATATAAAGTGGATGGAAAGTCGATGGATAGAATGCGGCTTGTCGTACAACGGCTGCTCAATTTACTAATAAAGCTATCTACATCAATCCCTGAACCATCAATTCTATAGCTGACACAAGCTTGGATGATGTTCTGCTGGACCGTCTTCACTGTTGCTTGAAGGTGTTTCTGTGATCAAAGGACCTCCCGCAAACTTTAACCTTGTTGGGTATTGTTGACTGTCTACGGCTCCAACTTTATCTTCTTGGAGGTTTAGGGTAAATATTCAGGATCCTGACTCCTCTTCTTCCCACCATTATTATTGATTTTATATTATGTTTTCTCATATGTCGCTATCTTCTCTTGTGAAAGTTGAATTGCAAACGCAATTCCTTATGGCAACCAAGATTATCCTTGCTGCGAAAACCTTTACAGATTGATCGCAGGGGTACAGTTTTAATTGTTGATATGACTATGAATTTAGAGCTTAGGTGGAAATATCAATCGCGTTCCGAATAGCTATAAAATAATTATCAATGCTAAACAACCGACCGCGCTTGAGGTGTATGTTAGTAAATTTATTGTAAACAAAACGTCCGAACATCTGAATGTATACAAGTTGAAATACGAAAAAGCTGACTCGGTGAGACACAAGGTGAACGGTAATTATTTGTTCATTAATCAACTAATCAGAATCGCAAAAAAAATTAATCTTACCCAATCCCCGGCAGATAATCCCTCAACTACAGACAAACAACCCCCCTCCCCACCAAAATTATAGGGTTATATATTCAACATCATCAATTTGTAAAACTCACTTCAAAATGACCGCCAAACGTCGAAACTTAAGCCGGGGGGGCGTGGTCTGGGGGCGGGGTCTAGGTGTGGGGTAGTGGTGGGGGGTCAGAGGCGGGAATAGAACGCATCATATTTCCCTACTGTTCGCGCTACCGCGCGTATGTAGTTGATTAATCTGCCGCTTCGCGGTGTGCAACCTAATCTAACCTGGGTTAAACCAATGGTCTTGCCACAATTTTGGATGGTGAGCGGCACCTTGCGATAATTAATGTATGCTTTTCAAAATTAAATGGTTAGATAAGGTTATATTAGAGCAGATATATCCAGACCACATATCGCGCGGCAGCGCGACGTTTCCATCCAAAATACGAAAAAATACTACACTTTCTGGTTATAAGAATGTCAAGATTCCCCCTCTTCATCCTTGGCACGTGTGACAACTAATACTCCAACCAAAACTCGTTTTGTACCCAACCCAAACTCCATTTAATAGTATATTACGAGGGTAGTTTAAAAGTCCGTGCAAAGTCCGATATATGATACCACCGGCGCGAATCGAGGTCATGTTTGGTTAGTATCATCTCTTGAATGAACGCATACCAAGTTTCAGCAATATTGGTTTATTTCTTTGTGCGTGGCATTCGTGTAAATCAAGGAAGTCGAGTTACTTTTAAGAAATGGACGAAAAAGAATTTCGTGTGGTAATTAAACATTACTTTATGAAAGGCAAAACACCTCAGGCGACTAAAGAGAAGCTTGAAAAGCATTATGGTGGCTCTTCACCTTCGATTAGAACCGTTTATAAGTGGTTTCAAAACTTTCGGTCTGGCCATATTCGGAAGGGATAAACAAGCTGGAACATCGTTGGACGAACTGTATAAACCTTAAAGGAGACTATGTTGAAAAATAAAAAGATTTACCCCAAATATGTTAGTAGTTTTTATTTTTGCACGGACTTTTCAAACGCCCCTCGTACGTGATGAGAGTTGTAAGAAGCATATTACGTACGAGCGGAACAGTTACGCGTGACCCGCGTAGCGGGAAGCGCGTCATTCCGCGATTACGTAATTGCCTTACAACTCGAATTATGTACTATACTTTATCTACGACCACACTAATTTGTTTCTGTTTAATAAGAAAAATATGATTGATGTAACACCTTCGACCTTATTTAATTTGATAGAAATGAAAATAAATACATTCATAATGGTTACATTCCTTTTTATTTAGTAGGGTACTTATTTGTAGTTTTCGTTAGATTTAAACGGGAAAAATCGAAATGAATGACAGCTTCTATGTGAATGATATGACGTTTAATGATTGTTTGGAAATCACGGAGTACTATATTTAAAAATAGTATCAACGTGCAGCTCTCAACTAATCAACGAATTGTAAACCAAACAAGCAAGTGTTATTTTGAATTATTAAATAACATTAATCGCGGATTATTACATATGTGTGTTGTATGATGTATTTACATAATCCACGAACTGTACAATATTGGGCAATTACAATAGTGGTCGTAGATAAAAGCTTTTACAAACGGAAGTGATTTACGATTTACATAATTCCATAACATAATTTTATCTGATTCAGTCGAGTTAATTATTCTAATCCAGATAAAACTTTTAATCCATATGCTAATTATAAAATTTCTTAAAATCGATCAATATTCATAATTTATATAATTCCGGCTAAAATTATTATTTAAATCTCGACAAGGATAATTTACTCGATTAAAATCTAATATATAAATAAATAACTTAATTAATAACTTAGAACTTAGACTATATAATAAAATTAATTGCAATTGTCTGTCCATCCATCTGTTTGGAAGATAAGTATAGATTTTGCAACGTTCTATTAACTAGAATCTTAACGGGATGAAATTAGCATTGAATCCAAAACAAGCTACCAGAATCCAAAGCTAATTTCACCCGGTCAAGTATCTAAACGATGAAGATGAAGCAATTCTGAAAATATGATCTATATTAAATAGACAGTTTTATTTGGAATGGAATAGTTTTGATTCGTTTCGCCTAGACTAGTCTTTATCTGCCAGGTCTTGTATACTCTTGTCCAGACTTGTTTGATTTGTCTAGTCTAGTCTTCTCTGTTCTTTTACAGAGTCTTCTTCAGTCTTGCCCGATCTAGTCCAGTCCAGTTCAGTCTAGTCTCGTATAGTCCAGTTGTGTCGTGCCTGACAGATTTATTTAGAATTGGATAATTTTGCTTCGTCTCGTCTAGATTAGTCTTTCTCGACTTGTCTGGTCTTTTCTGATCTTGTCTAGTCTTGTCTGGTCTTGTTTGGTCATGTCTGGTCTTGTCTGGTCCAGTCTGGTGCTGTCTGGTACCGTCTGGTCCTAAATGTTCTTGTCACGTATTAACTGGTCCTGGTATCGCCTGGTCTTGTTTGGTCTTGTCTGGTTCTATCTGGTGCTGTTTGGTCCTGCTTTGTCAGATAGTGTCTGGTCTCGTCTGACATTGTCTAGTCTTTGTTGGTCTTTTCTGGTCTTGTCTGGTATTGTGCGCTCTTGTCTGGTCTACTATGGTCTTGTGTGGTTCTGTCTGGTCTTGTATGGTCCTGTCTGGTCTTATCTGGTCTTGAATGGTCTTAAATGGTCATGTGTGTTTTTGTCTGGTCTTGAATGGTCTTGTATGGTCATGTATGATCTTATCTGGTCTTGTCTGGTCTTGCTTGGTCCTGTCTGTTCCTGTCTGTTCTCGTCTGGCCTCGTTTTGAATTGCATAGTTTTGCTTCGTCTCGTCTAGACTAGTCTTTCTCGACTTGTCTGATCTTATCTTGTCTACTCCTGTCTGGTCGTGTCTGGTCTTGTCTGGTCTCGTCTGGCTTCGTCTAGTCTTGTCTGGTCTTATCTGATTTTGTCTGATCTTTTTTTTCGGGAAGAGGGGTAAAATACATTTACGTACAGCCCACAGCGCTGCAAGTTGCTCTGGGAGTGTGGGACTACTCGCCTTGGTAGCTAGACTACCCACTAAAAAACCCACACAACAATTCTATTCCTTGCATCCCGGAGACCGTCAAGTATTACTTGGGGTGTAGGTTTGTCAGAATGTCCCGTTTATTTATTTCTATTATCCCTTTCGTCTTGGGTTTTGCTTTCCATAATCTCTCTTATGGTTTCCTCGATATCCTTCCAATTGTCAGGTGCTTCCAGCATTAGGTCGATGATGTTCTCCGGCGTTAGAGTTCACCCAGGTTCGGACGCACCAGACCGAAAACTAAAATCACGGTATTTTACTTTTGAGGCGCATTTTTGGTCGGATCTCATTTTTCTTTTTCGAACCCTCTAGCCGCCGCCGCGCCACGTTTTTAGAGCCCTCGCTCGCCGTCCTGTGACGTCCCGTTCACCAGGTGCAAAAGCATTTTTTTTTTGTTGCCGATTTTGCAATCACTTCCACGGACGCCCAGGACTTATTTGATGGGCTCCAAGTCGCCGGTTGGGTTCGTTCTCTTCAGAACACTCGCGCGCAACCATTCCGACAAGATTTCATCATTCCGACATTTTTAATCTGCGACGACTTTTTGCGAATCTGCGGCAGTTTGAAGAGAAAAATGCGCTAAAAGTGAGAAAAACAAGAGGCATTTTGCGGGGGTACATAGAACTTGGGAACCAATTGACGGATCGGAACCGGACCGGTGCCGCTCGATCGGCCATAGAACCTTTTAGTTTGTTTGAGAGTTTAATCCCGATTGCGAAGAAGATGACGTCGCGACGCCATAAAAACGACGTTTTTTGGACATCCAGGAAAACTCCCACGGAATCGCCAACTCTCGCGCGATTCCCGCAGGGAATTGAACGTTTCATGTCTAGTCTTGTCTAGTCTTGTCTAGTCTTGTCTAGTCTTGTCTAGTCTTGTCTAGTCTTGTCTAGTCTTGTATAGTCTTGTCTAGTCTTGTCTAGTCTTGTCTAGTCTTGTCTAGTCTTGTCTAGTCTTGTCTAGTCTTGTCTAGTCTTGTCTAGTCTTGTCTAGTCTTGTCTAGTCTTGTCTAGTCTTGTCTAGTCTTGTCTAGTCTTGTCTAGTCTTGTCTAGTCTTGTCTAGTCTTGTCTAGTCTTGTCTAGTCTTGTCTAGTCTTGTCTAGTCTTGTCTAGTCTTGTCTAGTCTTGTCTAGTCTTGTCTAGTCTTGTCTAGTCTTGTCTAGTCTTGTCTAGTCTTGTCTAGTCTTGTCTAGTCTTGTCTAGTCTTGTCTAGTCTTGTGTAGTCTAGTCTAGACTTGTCTAGTATTGACTAGTCTAGTCAAGTCATGTCTTGTCTAAACCGGTCTAATGTTGTCTAATCGTGTCCTGTCTTTTACAATCAAAATGTTCAGTATTTTCATGTCCAGTTTTAACGAGACAAATTTGGTTAATATTATATAAACTTATTTAATGTATTGTTTAATCAAACCTAGTCAACACTAATACCATCCTAGTACTAGATTAGTTTATGTCAATTTTTTTCGAGAATAGTCCTGTTTTATCCTATCCAGTTTATCTAATCGAATTAAAAAATATTTAATTTTATTAAACCTCGCTACATAACTAATTAAATCAAATTTAAAATGGACTTACTACGTGATAATACAACATCCTCTACCGATGAACAACTAGCGTATGTAGTAAAACAGATTGTAAACGTAGAATGTTATTGACCCAGAGACTTTTTTTAATATATAGGTAAATTCCATCATTTGCACCAACCTAAATAATTTTTATAGAAGTCAGAACCGCCTCAATTTTTCAAGTTGGTATCCAAACGAAAAATGCTCAAAATAAAGATAAATTTTCAAATTAAATTAAAATAGATAAATTTTGATCGGAAAGTGATTAAATTCTTTGAAATTAATCTTCCTTGATGGAATTAAATTGAAATATTTTTATGTGGGAGATGTATTTGCAGATGGGTGAACAGACGCGCGCGTTAAGTTGCCTACCTATTGAAGAAAAAAACTACATGTTTGAGGAAAAAGTTGTTGGTGATTTTTAATTTGTGTCAATTTCATAAAAATATAATAATTTTTACATTAAATAATTCGGGATTTTATATACAAACTTAATCAAAGAATCAACAAGTTTTCGTTAAACAACAATATACATTTTCTTTATAACAAGTTTTATTAACTAAAATGTTGTGTTTGTTCGGTTGGTTACATTGAGTTCTTACTAATTGTACGTCACGTCAGTTGCAGAAGTATCTTTCTTTTTAAATTTGTCACTGAGATTAGATTTGTTTGGTTTTATAATTCTAAAGCTAGAGAAGCTTGAAATTACACAATTGTATTAAAGTTCCTTTGAAATATTTAAGATTAAGAATTTTTTTTTTTTGGTCATTTCGTATAGAATTTTTAAAATGCTAAACCAGCACCATTTGTGCCACTTGATTATAACTACATTTGTTTGTTTAGAATTTCTTTGCGTTCAAAAAACTTAGTTTTTTCGTAAAATTCCTGTATTTATGATTATTTTCCTAAGTAACTCATTAGTAGATTTGGTTTTTATTTTCATATGAATTGCTTATTGTTTCACACTAGACAAGAGCAGTCGAATTTTAAATATCGTATTATAAATGATAACATTTTTTGTGTGCAGAAATGCCATTCACACACGTGTATCATACATTATTTTATCTACGAAACATGTCAAAATGGTGATGAATCTACGAAAATAAATAATTGTTTCTTACTGATAATATTGACAGACAGAGGCGTACCTAGAGTAAATGGGGCCTAAGGCAAACACCGATCTTGCGCCCCTCTCGGGCGATAGGTTGCTTGCGTTTTATTTTGTAAAGAAAATCACTTTAAAATTGGGCTAAAAGCACAAAAATTAAATCTATTAACACTACGACTTTATCTTTCTTGCTTTAACTGACGCAATTTTTTTAATTGTATTATCAAAGTCATTTCTCGTTCTATGTTCAGTAAAGCAAATCAGTCACAGGATACTGGATTCAGTCACTGACTTTACCTCCCCGAGTAGTCGTGTATCCATCCTCTCTCTCAAATGCGCAAACAAGGGCTACAGTATAGTCAATGTACATGCCCCAATCAACCAGGACAACAGACGCAATCCAGACAGAACTGATAAATTCTGGGAAGACTTAGAAGATATTATCTCTAAACTTCCAGAGAGACACACCGTCATACTGCTTGGTGACTTCAATGGTGACTCAATTGGGAAGAGAGAAAAAATACAGAAACATAGTGGGCAATTATCCGGCGCATAAGCGAACCAACCGCAACGGAGAACGATTGGTGGATCTGTGTAGGACTTTTGGGTTGGTCATGAAGTCTACAGCCTTGAAACACTTGCCAAGGAAGCAGAAGACTTGGATTTCACCTAATACCCACCTGGGTGAATTCCAGATAGATCATGTGGCCATTTCACGCAAATCTCAAAAGGAAATACAAAACGTGCAGGTACTAAGAAGCGCCAATCTGGACTCAGACCACTACCTCTCAAAGATCAAAATAAGACTCCAGCCTAGAAACTCTAGATTACACAGAACCTAAAAAATGGTAAGATTTGATGTAGAGCAACTCAAGAACAGTCGAGAAGTAAGTCAGAGACTGAACAACACAGACCTAAACAGCTGCGACCAACTGATGGAGACTATTGTCAAGGCGGCCAATGAACTCGCCCCTCTCGCTAGAAGAAGGAAGCATCTCCGTGGTAGACTGAAGACTGTGACAATGCAATAGCCCAAAGACAGATAGCCTGGGTGAAGTAGAATTCTAAAAAGACCAAGGAAAATTGGCATAAATTTTTGGAACAAAGAAAGGTTACAGCCAAGATAATTCGAGGAACCAAACGAACCTTCAGACAAAACCAACTAACCCAAATCGAAGAGAGCTTTGCTAAGAATAATTCCAGAGATTTCTTTGGAACCTTTAAGCAGGCACTCAGAAAATACGCTCCGCCAAGCCTCCACTTCAGAGACTCACAAGGCAAACTGGCTTATAACGACAAGGACAACTGCCACCTTTTGGCTCAGTACTTTAAAAATCTACTCAACTGTGACCCACCCAGCGAAGACAGACTATAAACAAACCACACCCAACCCGGACTCGCTTCCCCATTCATTGGAAGAAGTTGGCCAGATCATTCAACATCTTAAGAATAATAAGGCAGCTGGAGAGGACTCTATCGTTACTGAACTGTGGAGAGGTGCTGGAAACAATGCCGTGCGCAAGCTAACCGAGATCATCCAGGACATCTGGGAAACAGAGAAATTACCACCCGATTGGAAATCTGCTCTGATCCATCCGCTTCACAAAAAGGGATATTTTACTGATCTAAACAACTACCGTGGAATTTCTCTTGTCCCGGTAACATACAAGATTCTCTCGAAGGCGTTACAAATGAGGTTAGAAAATTGGATAGTCAACTGGGAGAATACCAGCGGGGCTTCAGGAAGGACCCGATCCTATGTTAAACAGATCCTCAATCTTAAAACTGTACTTGCATACTCCAAGATGAGAAACCGTCCAAGATGAGAAACAGGTGGTCGTCACCTTTGTTGATTTGAAGTTGATTGAAAGGCCTACGATTCCATTGATAGAGAAACGCTTAACAAAGTACTCCAGGAACTAGCACTAGACAACAAAACCCGCAGACTCATCCTAGAAACTTTGACCAACACGCATTCCAAGGTTAAATTTAGTGGCAAGATTTCAGAAAGCTTCGAAATAAAAACACAAGACAGAACTGGTCATCCTGGCCGGCGGCGCAAACTGACCCAAATGACCATAGAGATCATGGGAGCGAGAATCCCATCAGAAGAATCCGTGAAATACCTCGGATTTGATCTGGACAGAAACATGAGCATGACGGCGCACGTCAACTGGGTCGCCAAGAAAGCATATTCCGCAGCCACTACCATCACAAGACTAAAGCTAGCAAGCGCCGGATACTGAGCTCTGTTGTTAATTCAAAACTGCTCTACGCGGCGCCTTTCTGGCAAGATGCCGTTAAAATACAGAGAAACAAGAATATTCTCGAGAAGTTGGCAAGGCGGACCATGCTCCGTATTATCAGCGCATACCGCATCGTGTCCACAGAAGCTGAATGGGTGATATCCAGCTGCCCCCCCATCGACCTCCTCGTCGATGAGCGAGCTCGCATGTACGAAGGAGGCAAGGTGGAAAAGGCCGAAGCCCACAGACGCCTGCAACGCATATGGCAGGAAAGGTGGGAAAGGGAAACAGGGAAGGCCACATGGACGCTTGATTCCTGACCTCCGTTCGTGCGTCAACAGAGAGCACGGCGAAACATCCTACCACGCAACCGAGATGATTAGCGCACACGGATACTTTAGAGCCTACTTACATAGGTTCAAGGTCGCTGAGACAGAGGAGTCTTGCTACTGTGACCAGCCAGACACCGCTGAACACACTTTCTTCTCCTGCGAGAGATGGGAAAAGGATGGGAAGAAGCCTGACAACTTCGGAAATGGGAGAACTGACCTCCGATAACTGCGTTAGCAAAATGCTAATAGACCAACCTCACTGGAAAGTAATCTCCAATTTTAGCATTAGCATTATCACCCAGAAAGAGGCCGAAGAACGCGCTGCCCAGGCAGCCACCTAGCTAAATCTCAAGAGCAGAAGCAAAATCAAAACTCTCAAAAAAACTAGGGCGGTAACAACTGTCCGGGCTGCCCACCCCGAAGGAATGCGCAAGCGATACCGGGGTACTGGTCTCTATAACCAAGTGGAAGCAGGGGTTTAGTGAGCCTCACACGCAGGCTGGTAGAGCTTCCCACAAACCACAATAATAAAAAAAAGTGATGGTTGGTTCTCTTCCGAGGCGTTGTTAAGGGTTTCGTAGAGTTTTTGTTTTGGGCGGGTTACTGGCCCACCGGCCATTCCTCCTCTTTTACCTGGGCTTGGGACCGGCTGCCTCGGAGGATTAGCTACTCAATCCACTAATCCTCCTCAGCAGGCAGAGTACACTCTGTACTGACGGTTCGAAATATGGAATCTAGCGTAGGTGTAGCATTTGTTGTATATATTGAGGAGGTCGAGGTACACTACGAGATTCTAAGACTTGAAAAGTACTGTTCCAGGCAGAATTCCTAGAAGAAGATCGCAGTACCGCTCATGTACTATTGCAATGCCCGCTTACGGAGAACTGACCACAACAAACTGAATTGGACGAGGCAGCGTGTCATTGGCCACGGAACGAAGAGGATCTCATCACAACCGAGAAAAATAGTGTATGGTGGCAGACATTTAACACAAACTGTGCAAGATTAAAAAGACTGGATTAGGACATATAGTACTTAGATTAAAATAACCGATTAAATTGTAACAGTATTATTGTTAATTGCTATGTAATCAGCATAGTGTCCATCTGGACGGAGTGCTGTTCACATAAACCACACTTATGTGAATAAATAAATAAGATGTACAAATGTGTATTAAATTTACCTAGATTACTATGAAAATAGTAATTTACTTAAACCCCTGTAGAATAAATAGCATTGTTACAAGGACCGGAAGAAGTGAAGAAAACAAATGAAAAAAATATTTCATATTCCGGATTGCACTTAAGCAAATTGTGTTGAGCACCTTTTTACGATTATTTAATCTTTCTTCAGTCCTTCTTCTTCTTCTTTACGTGCCATGTCCTCCGAGGACGTCTTTAGTGTCAGCAATCATCAAAATGTAACAGGCTAGTAGAACTGATACCATATCACTCTCTCAGGTTTTTCAGCCAGGATATGAGTCTTCTTCCTGGAACTCTTCTACCTTGGATTTTGCCTTGCATGATATTCTGTAAGATACGGTACTTTTCCCCTCTCGTAACGTGTCCAAAATTGTCCAGCTTGCGTTTTTTGATGGTAAACATGACTTCTAGTTGCTTCTGGAGACGGGCAAGCACCTCGGACTTAGTCTACCCATGATATTCGCAGCAGGCGGCGGTAGCACCACATCTCGAACCCTTCCACCCGGTCACACATTGCCTTTGTTAAGGTCCATCCTCCCATTCCATAGTACAAAATTGGAAATACATAGCACCGCAGTAATCGAATACGCAGAGGTATTGACAAGTCTCGGGATGTAAGAACCTTCTTCATATTGCTAAATGCTGTTCTAGCTTGCTCGATGCGGGACCTTATTTCCTGCTTCACTGCTCAACAAGCATCCCAGATATCTGAAGCTCGAGACTTGCTGGATCTGTTGCTTGCCTGTTCTCAGGTTTGCTAGAAGCTCTCCATTTTTGCTGATAACCATAGCTTCAATTCTGCAAATCATCAGCACTTCCTGCCAGCAGAACTGTATCGTCCGCATAAGGCAAGTTATTTATTGCTTCTCCGTTGACAACAATTACTTCCCGTGCTTCGTCCAATGCTTCGGCGAAGATTTGCTCAGAGTATATGTTAAAGAGCAGTGGAGAAAGGACACACCCTTGCCTCACACCTCGCTGAATGGGAACATACTCAGTGGTCATATCCTCAACTTTGACAGCAGCAACTTGTTGTAATACAGATTTTTTATAATGCGGACGTCTCTGTCATCTAAGTTCATATTCTGAAGGATGCTGACAAGTTTCCCGTGGTCAACACAGTCAAACGCTTTCTGGTAATCAAGAAAACACGCGTATACATCGGTGGACATGTCACGGCATCTCTGTATTAAGACCTGTATGAGAAATAGGGCCTCTCTGGTACCCAGTCCGCTACGAACTCCGAATTGAGTATCAGAAAGGTGTTGCTCGCATTTACGGTATAATCGACCATGTATTATTTGAAGGAATATCTTCAGCGTATGGCTCATTATGCTTATCATGCGGTTGTCTCCGCATGTTCTTGGCCACGCGTTCTTAGGTAGTGTTCCCAGAAACATAGATGGCGTTAAAGAGGCTGATCAGTTTATCTGTGGATTGGTCGTTGAAAAACTTGAGTACTTCTGAATTGACATCATCCCACTCGCTCCTCCGCTGTCACAAAACGAACATGTTCATTCCGACAACACCCAACGAAGCCCTCGCGGCAAAGTATTTCGACCCCGACTACTTGGACACTGTAGACGACAACGACCTCGTCCAAATCATGAACTATATAACGCAACTGCTGTTGAAGAAACAAACCGCCAACGAAAAGACAACCGATGCCGTCCCCGAGAAGACAAACGAAGCCGCCCCCGAGAAGACTAACGAAGCCGCCGCCGAAAAAACAAACGAAGCCGCCCCTGAAAAGAAAACTGAGGCCAATGCCGAAAAGACAACCGAAGCCGCCCCCAAGAAGACAACTGATGCCGCCCCCGAGAAAACAACAAACGAAGCCGCCGCCGAAAAGAAAACCGAATCCGCCGCCGAAAAGAAAACCGAAGCCGCCGCCGAAAAGATAACTGAAGCCGCCCCCGAAAAGATAACTGAAGCCACCCCCGAGAAGACAAACGAAGCCGCCTCCAAAAGAGCAACTTATTGCCGCAAAAAGAGCCGCCCCACGGAGAAGAACCACACAGATGGACACACACATCGCCACCGAAGCCACCCCCAAGCGTAAACCGAACCAAGAAGAAGAAGAAACCATCACCATCAACGACAAGACCAAGCTCACCAGGACCACAGGCCACTGGAGAACAACCACAGAAGATGAAACACAGAAGAAGCAACGAAGAAAACCGAGAACCACACCGAGACAACAGGACCCAACTGTAATCAAGTAAAGCCAACGAAACCCAAACCCAACGAAAGACAAACAAGTAAACCGACAAACAAACAAACAAACCGACAAAAAAAAAAAAAAAAAAAACAGGGACAAACAACAAGGCGACGGAACAGCTGAGCCGAAGGCTCAATGACCGTCGAAAAGCAAAGGACACATGACATGAATTGACATCGGACTTGAAAAACCTGTTTAGCTGCCTTGATTGCGTGAACCATCTCCGCGTGTGTTATCTCTGGGCCCTCATAGGGGTTGTCGCAAATGTTCACCTGCTGACGGTCGTTAGCGAAAAGTTCTTCCACTCTTCCAACTTTTCGTTAAGGTCTAAGACAAGGGTTTCAATGTGCGGCCCGCGGGCCAAATGCAGCCCGCAAAGCCTGTGAATGCGGCCCGCGATTTGGATAAGATATATTATATTTTTATAAAAAAAAAAAAATAAGTAAATAGTAAAATAATTAATAAATATTACAAATAAGATACAATATTTTAATATTTTGAAAAAATACAGAACTTTAATCAAAAGCGTTTGTATTAATAAAATATTGTTTAGTTTATATTTAAAAAAAAAAATGTAGTACCTATGTGTAGTCTAGTTATTACACATTTGTACAGAAATATAATATAGTAGTCTCAATTAGATATAGAACTGATAAACATTTCTGACGCATCTAATGCAACACACAATTTCAAGGAGTCAGTAACGAATTTATAGTTTTTTTCAATGATGTGCGCTGTGCCGCACACAACTGTACGACTAGACCTCGTCCTCCTACCCAGTTACCCTAAGCCAGTGGTTTCCAACCTTTCTGTACCTACGCCCCCCTTTTTCATATAAAAAATCTTGCGCCCCCCTTAATTTTGAAACAATATTTATCATTATCAATCGAATTTAATGTGAAGGTGGGGCTTGTTTTTTAGCACAAATTTTCTCAAACCTTGGATCATTGAAGAAATCGCTGTTCTCAGTTCGGTTTCAATCACTAATCGAGATAGATATTTTGTCTCTAATATCTAAAGTTTTCTTGTCAAAGTAGGGAAATCGTTCTGTACTTAAAGTAGCCAAAACGTAACAATATTATTTTCTTGTTGAAACATTTGCTTTAATCTGGTGTCAAGATAAATCAATTATCATATCTTGCTCTGATGTGTGAAGGCCAAAATCATATTTTTCATTCATAAATGGGTTTCTTATCCATTCGTATTTCGACATGTCAAGATCTATAAGTCAAGTGAAGTGTCAAGAGTGGTCAAGTGATTATTAATAATAACTTTAGTTTCTTTGCTCTTTTTTTTATTTTATCTGCAGGGCAAGTGATTTTAAAATTGGGAAACATGTCGTTAAACTTCTTAAACACCATTTGAATTACTTTCGAACGAGAAATTCTGCATCCATGTCACCACACAATTTTGCGATGAGCCTTCCAGTAAATTGACCATTTTTAATAAAATTTACTCTTATAATAACTTCAAATACCGTTAGTAGATCTTCATCCATATCTTTTTAAACAAGTGATTGTTTATGAATCATATAATGATAAATTCTTCTTTCATCGTATTATCTGCAATTTAAATCATTTTCAAATTGATCAGCATATTCAATTCGCCGAGCATCGTAATTACCATGTGAAAAACCGCTGGTAGTATCAAAGTTTCTTCCATTGTATGTATTTGTTTGCAATTCTATAAGAAACCTTATACGATGCAAGCAATGCTTTTGATATTACAGACATGGTGATGAAAAACGTATTTTGTCGTTGGTTTATTTAAAACTTCTAAATTTCTTTGGAAAAACTCTCTTATCGTACCAACGTGGTGGTACGATAAGAGATCGCATGTACTTTTTCAAGATGACTTTTTAATTTATTGGGTTTTATGCTACCTGCGGCCAAAATATTCATACAGAGCAGAAAATGATGGTTCTTGACCATTAATAACCTTACATGTAAATCACAATGATAAGGACATAGGATCATGTTTTCGACATTTAGAATCACTATTTGGCGTAGTTATATTCCCGTTTTTTTCATTATTTTCACTTCTACAGTTTCAACAGCTGCGCGCCGCGCCCCCTTTGCAATGGTCTCGCGCCCCCCTAAGGGGGCGCGCCCCACAGGTTGGAAACCACTGCCCTAAGCAATACAGGCAGGGGTGGGCTGGAGCCGGCTCGGTCCGGCTCGCGCGAGCCGCTTGTTAAAATTTTTGAAACTTGGCTAGCCGCTTGTTAAATTACCCCTAAAACAAAAAAATAAGCCATTCGTGACTTTATAGCTGCCAACATACAACTGAAAAATGTTCAGTTACCTAATTCAATTTTAAGGGGTAAAAAATAGCAAGCACAAATGCTATTAGCAGTTCAGAAGCCGAGAGAGGTTTTAGCCTTATGAATTTAATTGCATCAAAATTAAGAACCAGCCTTACTGTGTAATCTAATGATAATATATTTAATGGGGAAGCCAATAGCAAATTTCGATGCCATTCTTTTTGTAACATCTTGGATGAACTAAAATCACAGGTTAGCAAACAAGGGTAAGAAAAAGGCACAATAATGATGTTTCTGCGAATGAACTAATTATGCATTTGAATTAATTATGCATATTCTTATGTTAAATTTGGTTTGTCGTTTTTTTTTCTTCGAAATAATAGCGAGCCGGTTTTTCAAAATTTGGCAGCCCACCCCTGAATACAGGCCATATCTAAGACAAATAAAATATGAATCCCTACAAAAGTCCTTTAGAGGTCAGAAATTAGGGTTCTTAATCTTTTCAAACAAAATGAATCCTCCAAGTTAAACAAGTTTGTAAAAAATTGCCAAACATAGTAAACCATTTTTAGGAGAATTTTTTAAGAATTGTATATTGAAAGTTGTGGTGCATAGTGTGGTCATACTCAAGAAAAGTGTAGGGAAGGATATTATGGACTTCCAAGCAGTAGATGACAGACTCTGCATGATCCGAATAAGAATGAAGATCTTCAATCTGACAATAATTAACGTACATGCACCGAGCGAAGAGAAAACAGACGACGAAAAAGAGATCTTCTACGCAAAACTAGAAAGGCTATTAGCTAAAGATGATCTTGGGGGATTTCAATGCTAAGATAGGGAAAGAAGACGTATACAGACCCACGATTGGAAAACACAGCCTACACGAAAATACTAACGACAATGGACAGAGACTAGTGGACCTAGCAGCATCTAGAAACCTTGTAATCAGCAGTACGCTATTCCCACATAAAGACATCCACAAGATGACATGGAGATCACCAGACGGAAGGACACTCAATCAAATAGACCATGTCTTAATAAACACAAGATTTATGTCCAGCATACAGGACGTCAGAAGCTGCAAAGGGGCAGACTGCAACTCGGACCATTACCTGGTGAGGATTAAATTAAAACAAAGGCTAGCCAACTCGAAAAAGCCAGCAAACAGCGGAATAGAAAAATGGGATGTGGAAAAACTGAACTTAACCAGGGTAAGGCAACGATACGAAGAAAAGATCGCCGAAAAACTAGGAGTGTTGACGGAAAATCATAGTATTGAAGAACAATGGACGGAAATTGCAAAGGGGATTAAGGAATCGGCAGAGGAGGCTCTCGGGAAAGTCCATAGGAAAAAACGAAACCAATGGTACGATGCAGAGTGTGAAGAAGCACGCGAGAAACAACAGAAAGCTAGGGCAGAGAATTTGCAGAGACCCACGAGAGCCAAACAAGCTGAATACAACAAGCAAAGAAAGGAAGCATCCAAATTATTTCGGAAGAAGAAACGGGCCCATTTTAACGACCAGGTGGCACAGATAGGACACCACCAAGAGAAACACGAAATTAGAGAATGCTACAAGATAGTGAACAACCTGCGAAATGGATTTCAGCCCAGAGCAACAATAATCAACAGTAAAGAGGGCACCTTACTGGCTGAAGAAAATAAAGTGGTAGGTAGATGGGCGGAATATTTTAACAAACTCCTGAATACCTCACTACGAGTGGAATTAACCCGACAAACAGCTGAAGACGACCCAATTCACACACCGGAAGTAAGAGATCTGAGAGAAGATAACGAACCATCACAAAGAGAAATAAGTGAGGCGATAAAGGCACTAAAGAACCACAAAGCACCGGGATCGGACATGATACCATCTGAAATGATCAAAATGGGAGAAGACGCTCTGAACTGTGCTTTACACCAGCTGATAGGAAGAATCTGGAGGACAGAAGAGATACCCGAGGAATGGCGGGAGGGGAAGATATGCCCTATCTATAAGAGAGGAAACAAACTGGAGTGCAAGAACTATCGTGGTATAACTCTTCTTAACACGGCCTACAAGGTGCTGTCATGGGATCGGACGAAGACTCCAATAATCAGACGAAGACTCCAACCGTACGCAGAGAGCATTATAGGACAGTATCAGACAGGTTTCCGGAAAGGAAAGTCGACGACTGACCAAATGTTTACACTCAGACAAATACTAGAAAAGACATGGGAAATGAACATCAGCACATACCAGGTCTTCGTAGACTTTAAACAAGCGTATGATACTATCGATAGAAGAACTCTCATGAAGACAATGGAAGAATTTGAGATACCACAAAAGATCATTAAATTGGTAAATTGTACGTTAAAAAAGACTTGGAACCAAGTCGGTATCCAAAAAACGACATCGCACAAGTTTGAAACCATTACAGGTCTGAGACAAGGAGACAGTCTATCACCCATATTATTTAACATCGCGCTCGAAAAAGCTATAAGGAAAGCTCAGATAGAATGCAACGGTACCATCTACAATAAATCCACGCAACTTTTGGGCTATGCTGACGACCTAAACATCATCGGTAGATCGCTAACGGCAATGAAAGATGCTTACCGTAAAATGGAGAAGAGAGCCAAGGAGATAGGTCTGTCAATAAACAAGGATAAAACAAAAGTAATGATGGTAAGACCGGGAGCGCCAGTACACGCAGTAAATAATCTGGATATGGGAGAGTACACTGTAGAAGTCGTCAACAACTTTAAATATCTGGGATCAACCGTCACGGATCAGAACGACGAAGGGGTGGAAGTACAACATAGAATCATGCAAGCCAACAGGGTATACTTCACTCTTAAATCCATCCTTAACTCGAAGCTAGCTAGCAGACAAACGAAGTGTAATATATATAAAGCAATCATACGACCCATCCTCACATATGGAAGCGAAGCATGGACGCTGACCCAGAAATCGGAAAAGATGCTGGAGATTTTTGAGCGAAAGATCCTGAGGAAAATTTATGGGGCAATTAACAGCGAAGAGGGCTGGAGAATTAGGATGAACTTCGAACTATATCAGTTATACAAAAGCCCAGATGTGGTATCCCACATAAAACTAAGCAGGTTAAGATGGGCGGGACATGTGTGCCGGATGGCTCCAACAGCAGTGCCGAGACAAATACTCAGAGTGCCGGAAGGTAGAAGGAAAGCGGGCAGGCCAAGGGCGAGATGGGAGGAAAGTGTGAAAAGGGATGCGAGAGAGATGCTGGGGGTGCGGAACTGGCGGGCGGCGGCAGAGGAAAGGGAACGCTGGAGACAACGTTTGGTGGAGGCCAGGGCTCGCTTCGGGCTGTAGCGCCATTGGAGAGAGAGGTGCATAGTGTGCCCAGATAAAAAGTTGTTATTCGATGATAATAGTTGCTCGCAAATGACCATTACTAGTAGATTTGAAGATATTGATGAGAATATTTTACATCAGTTACAAGAAATTTCAAAAATGTTTACTGCTTTTGCCATTGCTTTGGACGAAAGCACCGGTATCTGCAATTCTGCACAACTATTAATATTTATTCGTGGAGTTTGAAAATTTTATGATTTTTGAAGTTATTGTCAATGGAAACTTTAAAAGATCGAACAAGGGGATGTGACATATTTTCCTCGCTAGAACATGCTTTTGATTCGAACAATATAAATTGGGACAATTTGATAAGGATTAACTACAGACGGTACTCCATCTATGATGGGCCACAAACAAGGCTTTATACATTTAAAAAAAACAAGTTGAAGAACCCTAACAATTCCAATAAATTGAATCAACAAGAAAATCTTATAGCTCAGATGTTGAAAATGAAAAACGTCATGAATGTTGTTATTACGACAGTTAATTTTATCAAAAAGCATCAATCACATCCAATTTAAAACTCTTTTCTAAATCTCTATTTGCAGACGTTATATATTTTTCAGAGGTTTACCGCGATGGCTTTCGAGAGGACGAACATTAAATAGTATATCTTACAGCAAGAGATGAACGTTTGATGACTTTTTTTGGTGAGGTGGGAATTAGCTCACGAGCGCCAGCGAGTTAGCAATCACACCGAACCAAAAAAACTCACTTTCATCTCAAATGCAATTTTTTCTACAGATTTCGGTTGAAGAATCCATAATTCTACTTTATAAATCCAATTCGAAGCGAACTGTCAGAACTGTCAATTCAAATTTAATTGTTGATTTGGTCATTTCCATGATAACATATTGCATTCTCATAGGTGATACTTTTCAAGTCAAATGTCCTAATTTTATTTCGGTTTTTAAAATAGTTTCAGGTTCGTTTTATGTTTGTACATAAAATATTTCATTGAAATTGATGTAATTAATAAGAAAGTCGATGCAAATATGGTTAGTTTAGTGTTTTAATCGAGAAAATCATAAATTTAAAATGCTCATTTTCGTCTCTAGATGTGAAAATATTTTCATCTCTAGAATGAGAAAATGTCACTTTCATGTAGGGTAAGCCGTGGAAAAACTGCCATCAGTAGAAAAAAGGTTTTTCAATTTAAGAAATGAAATTACGTGTTTTTAACTGAAAAAAAATTACAATATATTAACTGGTTATGCGACTTGACATTTCCAGTATACGTAATTGGTGTTATGAGCGAATTAAATTTAAAACTGCAAGGTGGTAAGCTTATTTATGATCTTCTTAGATATGTAAATTCCACGGAAAGAAAATTTTATTTATTACAAGAACAGCTTCAAATTGGTAACTTTAGACATTTTGGAAGATGTGGAATATTAGTAAAGAAGGAAATTACCGAGGCATCAGTTATTCTTCAATCGGAAAAGTATTACAAAATCATGCAGTTTTTTAGATGATTTTGACAAACGTTTCGTTGATTTTAAGTCAGTTAAGGACAACTACATTTTATTTTCAGATCCATTTTCTTGCAATCTGCGTGACGTTTCTGAAGACATGCAATTTAAATTAATAGAATTACAGGAAAATATCGATGCTAAGAATTCTTATCGGAACAATTCCTTAATTGATTTTTATAAAGGATTATCATCCGTGAATTATCCAAAAATACGAAAACATGATTAACAAATGTTTTCATTATTTGGCTCGCCAAAAAATCGGTAATATTAAATTCTTCTTCTTCTTCTTTAATCCGTAGCCGGCGCATGGAGAGGTGGTCGACCTCGTAGCCAGTACGCTGCTGTTGGTGCCGCTAGATTCCGTGCTCCATTCACTATACGCTTCCATGCTAATCGATCAGTTGCAACGGTTCTTGCCTCAGCTGTTGTTATTCGCTGGTTTTTTAAATCGTTCTCTACGTGTTTCAACCATGTGGTCTTCGGTGCTTGTTTTTGTGTTCTCCAATCAAGAGGTCGTTTTTTCCATAGGAGTTTGTGCGGTACTCGATTGTCGCTCATCCTACAGATGTGGCCGAACCATCGTAATCGGCGTTTTTGAATTTCCTCAACAATCGGTGTCTGTTGGTCGCATCTTTCTCTGATTGTCTCATTTCGGAGGTGGTTGAGGAGTGAGACGCAGAGAATCTGTCTCAGGCATCGCATTTGGAAGGCCTCGAGCTTGTTAAGGTCTGGTTTGAGTAATGTCCATGTTTCCGATCCATAAAGAAGAATTGGGAGGATCAGCGTCCGGTATAGGCGTATTTTGGTTTTGATGGTAATATTCGTCCGCTTCCATATGCACCACTTGAGTGAAGCAAACGTTGCTGTTGCCTGGCCTATCCATCCGGCTGTGAACTTCGGCTGTCGAAGCTACTTTCTTCTCCACAACCAGTGATCCCAAATATTTGAACTGTGGTACCTGCTCGATTGTGGTTCCATCTAGGTAAACTCTGGCTTCAGATCCATCCGTTGTAAGCACTTTGGTCTTATCCGCATTGATTCTCAGTCTGTATGACTGGGCAATGCGGGAAATGTCATACAAGGTGTCTATTGCTTCGGCATCTGTGTTGGCGAAAACCGCACTGTCATCGGCGAACATCAGATCGGTTAGGAAGTTTTTGTCATCATATCGAACTCCGCGTCGCCCATCAAACGCTTTTCGCATAATCGTGTCGATCACAATGTTAAAAAGGAGCGGCGAGGCCACGTCTCCTTGCCGGACTCCGGTTCGAATCGGGAATTCCTCAGACATGTCGTTTCGGATACGAACATTGCTGGTTGAGCCGTCGTACGATGCTTGAAGAATTTGAATGATTTTCAGTGGCACGTGTTCGATCTTCAGGGCTTCCCACAAGCTTGTCCAATCGATGCAATCAAAAGCAGATTTGAAATCGATGAAGACGATGACAGTTCGTTTGCCACATCGAATTCTTTCTTCCATTAGCTGACGGAGAGCAAATATCTGATCGATGCATCCTCGATGTGGTCGAAATCCAGCTTGCTCTTCCCTGCTTGTTTGCTCTCGATGTTTCTGTAGTCTTGATTGTATGATTTTCATAAATACTTTGCCGACGATCGAGAGGAGGCTAATACCACGGTAATTCTTGCATTCCCGACTGTCGCCTTTCTTCAAAATAGGCACAACAATCTCTTTCTTCCACACGGATGGAACACAATCTGAATGCCATATATGCACTGTGAGAACGTGAAGTTGATGTAATAAGACGTCTCCCCCGGCTTTGATCATTTCGGCAGTTACTTGATCTCCTCCCGGCGCTTTACCATTTTTCAGGGATTTTATTGCCGTCTTCACCTCATTGATTGTTGGTTCAGTATCGGGAAACTGATTTATCGGCTGCTCAATAATCGGCAGTTCGGGTGCTGGACCTACTGGCGGATTGTGGTTGTACAGCTGATGAAAGAATTCTCTCCACCGCTGTAGACGTTCCTGAGGAGAGGTCACGAAAGTTCCATCCAATTTTTTGATATTGTCATTTGTTGATGTTGTTTTGCCACTTAACCGTCGGATTGTCTGGTACAGCGTCCGGTACTCATGCCTTGACGCTGCTTCTTCCATGTCAGCCGCGATGTTATTCCAGTAAGCTTCCCGTTTCAATTTCCAATATTAAATTGGCCCCCCTAAGAAAAACTTTGGGAACCCCTGGTCTAAGATAATGTTGCCATCACTATTTAGCAGAAGTGCTGCGGACCGATTACGTTTTTTAGTTTCAGCAGCATCCTTGATTTTCTTGTGTAGATTGAAGGTGTCATGTTTCGCATCTAGACTCTCGATTTCATCACATTTTTCAGAAAACCAACTACTCTTTGCCCCTTTTATTTCTTTTCTAATTCGTCTATTAAGGTCTAAATATTTGGGTTTATCATTCTTTAGATGCCGACGTAATTCCATCAGATCGAAGATCTTGTTTGTCATCCAAGGTTTTGTCTTGTCATTTCTTGACTGCTTAAGTAGTGTTCTGCTGATACTCACGATAGGTGTTTTCATTCCGATCCATGCTTCCTCCGTATCTGGCATGTTCTCGAGGTTCAGTGACTGAGAGATTCAGTACATAGCTGCGTTGATCTTTAAACCGACGTTGTCTCGGATTTCAGGAGTATTAAGCAGCCATAGTAGCGCATACTAAGGCTGCTTAATACGTAAATATCTAAGGACGCGTAGTCCGTCTTGTTTAAAGGGCGGGAATATGAAAGTTTCGGGCACATTTTGTTATTTTCATTGGTTATACGTCAAAAGCGGTACACCCTAGCGGGTAGAAAGTAGTTTTGTGTACATATATACGTAAAAAAAGTGCCCAAAAACTTTGAAATTGACGCATGCGCATAAAAAAATTTTCACTTTCAAAAGGTCTATTGAAATCTGGTTATGACGAATCTTATATAAAAAATAATTACATTTCCGTAGAATGAAACAATCCAATGTTTGAGTCATGAAATTATTATAGAGAACGTTATCGAAACATTTGTAAGTGTATTTGTATTCGTTAAACGATCTGAATCAGATGGTTTTTATGTTGACCTTTGTAAACGCTTTCAAATCAAAGATTATTTCAATTCACACTTTATTTGAGAATTAAAAAAGTAAAATAAGTTTTAAATATTTTATGTAAAAGTAAATTCAATAAATATCATTCGGCATCGAGCGCATATTTTATTGGTTTTAAACAGATTTTCGTATTAAAATAACTGTTGTGATAAAATATGATAAAGTGTGGGAATTACGTCAAAATTCGACTGCATTTTTGTATAAACTTCTCACCAAAATAAAAAACCAAATCTCCAATTAACTAAAACCAAAAAAAAAAGATACAAAGTTAATAAAACATTTTCATATTGGATTACATAATAAATTGAATATTACTAAAGTAAACAAAAAACTATTTAAGTATTAATTTAATTTACCTATAAAATTGTTTGTTTCACTAAGTTCTATGAAGCTATCGTAGGTGTACTTTTTTGCGAAACAGGAAGAGGTTTAGAGATTCCGATTTTAACAAATCCCGGCAAAGTGCCTTTAAGTGCTTGCACCGCCTGATCCAGCGTGGAACTCTTAATAACTTTATCGTTAACCGAGATTAAACGATCTCCGGGTTTGATTCGTCCATCGATTTCGGCCGCGCCGTTGGGCACCAGACTCCTGATAACGATCACCGTCGATTTCAAATCGACGGGATCTTGATAGTCTAATATGGAAAAACCCAGACCCCTGTCCGTCTTCTTCAAGTCTATGTACTCGATCTCCTCCAGCCACATGGCTAGATTCGTGTTTTCCAGCGAACGAGATTTAGCTTTCTGTAAGCTCGGCTCGTCTGTGATTGTCGCCGTGCTGGAGGTATTAATACTAGTATCACTCAAAGCTTTTAAGAGCCTTTGTTCGGGTTGAGGCAACAAGTTCTTCAAGCTTCCACCTAAAATATTTCTTGCTTCAAAACCTTCTCTGTCCTGCGACGTATTTATAACTCTATTACCCTCTGATTTCCTACCGCAAACCAATCTCACGGTGTTAGGCAAATCCTTCAGGATCTTCACGACCTCAACGTGTTTAATCCCCAGTAACTTCTGTCCATTCACTTCTAACAGTTCGTCGCCGGAATTGAGCTTACCGTTTTGTCCCACCGGACCTTCGGGAAGAATCGAACGGATGTAGTGGTGAGGTCGCACCTCGATGCCGGCCTCGACGTCCACTGTGCCTTCCAAGCTGATGCCTAGACCTTTGAGTTTGGTGAGGTGCGCTACGACGATTTCGGTGTCCTCGCCCACGATGATGCTCCACTTGCGTTTGATAGAGGTCTCGCAGTCGGCTGTCGGGTCGGACTCGAAGTTGTCGTCGACGAAGATCTCGCGGCTCTCGGGGGATTCGTAGATTTCGCTGTTTATTGTCGTCACGGATTCGCCTTCCGGTTCGATTATTTGAGCCTGATAACAAAACAAAACAATGTCAATAAAACAAGTTAACACTGAAAAAATAGAATCCGTGACAGCAACAGGACTTACCAGACTAAATTGTCGATAAAGTAAGGTAGCATTGAAACCTAGATCCTAACATATAAGCATCAATTATAATTGAACAGGCTATTCTAGATTACAACTGCACTATATTATCATTACAATCTCTAGAGACAGATACTATAGGCAAAATATATATATATATATATATATATATATATATATATATATATATATATATATATATATATACAGGGTGGTAGATAAACATGCGGAAAAAATTCAAGGAGTTATTCCTTGACCTTTTTGAAAAACCCCTTTGTTTCGAAGATACAGGGTGGACAAAATTTGGGTTGACAACCATATTCGATATTTGTTGAAATCATTAATGTAAATAAAAGTATGGCGTACGCCAATGAGTTTATCAAGTACAAAACATTGTTAACGATAACTTGGAACGGCTGTTTTATCTAGTGGATTTCATTTGTATACGTCTCATCAGTAATCATCACCTGCATCGGTCGCAGTTGTTTACTTTGAGTGATGTCAGGCTGCTTAATACTCCTGAAATCCGAGACAACGTCGGTTTAAAGGTCAACACAGCTATGCAGTCACTGAACCTCGAGAACGGAGGAATGAAAACACCTATCGTGAGTATCAGCAGAACAGTATTTAAGCAGTCAAGAAATGACAAGACAAAACCTTGGATGACAAACAAGATCTTAGATCTGATGTGATTACGTCGGAATCTAAAGAATGATAAACCAAAATATTTAGACCTTAACCTTTCACCGACATTCCGGGAGGTGTGACCCGGGGCCCTGAATTTATACAGCGCCGTCCCGGGCGATGTAGCCCGGGGTTTCTTTTTGTATCAGCGCCATCTAGTGAGAAAACGCTGAGGTTATTTAAAGTTTATAAAATTTGTCAAAAAAATGGTCGAAAAATTGCATAGTCCCAACTTAAAAAATCTCCCCGCGCAGACTACAGGCCGCGGAACGGCAAAACTCGCAGAACAGATAGAAAAAAGACCAGGTTACACGGTGAAGGTGTCAGTTTTCTGGATAAACCGCGTCTTGGTGATTTGCAAGCGTGTTGAAAAAAAAGGCGAAAAATCACCACGTATTTGTTCGTCCAAAACTCGGCGCACTCGGAGCGACACAAAAAGCCGAGAGTGGTACCAAAATACGCGCAGCGGCGGGCGGCATCGCCCCGTACCGCAAAAGTCGGATTCGGGGACGTGGTGAGGGGGGTAAATGTAGAAAAACCGTGTAAATGTAAAAAAAAGGGTGATTTTTTCCAACGTCGGCAGCTCGACGGGGACCGCTCGGATCGCGAACCCTTAAATACAAAAGTGGCGCGGGAATCCGTTACGATTCGAACGTGCGCATTTTTGAGTCCCTGCGCACAGCAACGGTGAAACTGCAGCGGTTAGACCAGGGGTATGGCACTCTTATGGGAAAATTTGTGATAGAAGTTTTAATTCGAAGTACTTATTATAGATGGCTTGGTCGCTTAAATTAACTGATAGATGGCACTGAGCACATAAAATCTCTAGTAAATAACTAGTGTTGTTTACATTTATATTAGCAAAATGTCAACCAGCGACAAGTATCTAAAGTCAATCAGTTTAAAGATGATGTCGCCAATGTGTCAAATATTCATTCGTTATATTTTGTCGATTGTGTGAAGTGTTATATATGCGGTTAAGGAATTTTACAGCCATGGTAGCAATATAAACTACCCTTGAGATCCGACCCTAAAAGCGCGGGTGTCTCAATATGAGAGGCATTGGAACATGTGTTAACAATATAAGATGGTAATAAACCCAAAACAAAGTTCTTCACCCAAAACAAATAGACAAATAGAGAATATATCGTCTCTGCAGGACATTATTAGTGCAAGACTCTTGAAAATAATTCTCTGTACATTAGTTATAATCTAGATTGAAAGGTAAGTGTGCATGTTTTTACTATATTAAACATGATTGGTTTATTACCATCATATCCCTTATTTTCAGACAATAGATTCCATATATTTCCGATGTGTTGTTCCTGGTTTTGAAAGTAATATGAAGGATGACCCTCTACAAAGTTTTATATATATTTTTTAATGTTAATACATATTTAGTATCTTATTAGTATATGTAAAAAACATAATTAACAAATTGTTTTTAATTTTCACCCAATTTTAAATAAATTATATTATCGCATATATTTAATAAAACATTCATATAACCCGCCTATAGTTAGTTCCAAGTATCATTCACAGTTAGCGCAAACTTCTGTCACAGAAATTCCTTAGTGAGTGTCGCATCTCTCTTTAGATACTTGTCTCTGGGTTAGACTGACCGCACATTCCGGCGAACGGGAGCCGATACATTTCGAACTGTGGTGGGGGACTCTGTGGTCGCAGCGGCGCGGCGCCGGTACCAAAATGCGCGTCTCGGCGGGGCCCACGTGCCGATCAACTTGGAATGTCAAAAACGCGACATCCTGGTGCCCCAAATTAACATTCAAGTTTTTTTTCTGTGCCAATTAACAGTTATAAGTAGGCGTCGCGACGCGATTCCGCGACATATAATTATTGGTGCGAAAAGCCAACTGAAAAATCCAGAACATTCATCGGGGGGATACAAAAATATAGACGTTTTACTTTCGTCATAAGTTTTGGGTGGGCGTCGCGACGGTTGCAAACGATGCCGCGCAATGCCGCTTGCACTAAAAGATAAAACGTTCAATTCTATGCGAAAATCGCTCAAACCCGTTACTGCAGAGCTTAAGTTGGTGATTCTGCGCGAGCTTAAGTTGTTGATTCTGCGCGAGTTTTCCCGGACGTCCAAGAAACGTCGTTTTATGGCGTCGCGATGCCAGCTTCAATGGAATCAGGAATAAACTCCCAAACAAACTAATAAGTTCTATGCCCGATCGAACGGCGCCGGTCCCGTTCCGATCCGTCAATTGGTTCGGACGTTCTAGGTACCACCGCAAAACGCCTCTGTTGTTTTTTCACTTTTTGCGCATTTTTCTCTATAAACTGGCGCAGATTGGCAAAAAGTCGTTGCAGTTCAAAAATTCTTACCGGAATAGTTGCGGGCAAGTGTTAGGAGGAGAATGAACCCAATCGGCGACCTGGAACCCTTTACGAAAGTGTAGGGCGTCAGTAGAAGTGATTGCAAAATCGGAAAAAAAGTTGCATTTTCTTGCACCAGGTGAATGGGACGTCGCAGGACGGCGAGCAAGGGCTCTAAAAACGCGGCGCGGTGGCTGCCAAAGCATCAGGGAAGAATTTTTGGGATCCGACGAAAAATGGGCCTCAAAGGTTATTATACCTTATTCGTAATTTTAGGTTTCGGTCTGGTGCGTCCGAACCTGGGGGAGTTGAGTCGCGAAAACGGCACCGCTCAACGGGGCTCTAGATTGACACCAGAAAAATGTATAATCCCATTTGCGCCGCTGCCGCCACTTCCGTCTGGCTTTTTCCGCAAAAACCTCAATTTTTGGGGGGTTTTGACCCTCTGAAGGGGCGCGGCAGGACGACGGCAGGACGAAAGCTGAGGATGCTCAAAGTGCGGACAGACATTCGCAGTTAAAGCATAGAATACGACAAGAAGAAGCGGTTAAAACACCAAAAATCTGCCTCTTCCGGCGGCATAAAAAAACGAATTTGACCTTTCCAAAAACCCACGTGGTGCGGACCCCCAGGTGAAATCAGGGAAACGCCACATGTCAGTCGTATCAGAATTGATCGAAATTTGTGATTCGGCCGTGATCTGGTGATTCAGGCCGATCGCTTCCCCACACGGACCCCAAATGTTTGCTTTACAAAAATTACCAGTTTTACGGAGGTCACGGCGAAGATGGCCAGGAAAAATGAAATTCACGCAAGGATTCCTGTAGAAAATTTCGAGACGCGAAGCTGCGTGACTTTTGTGGACGACGTTATTCACATTTTCCTGCGAATCCGGGTTCTCCGACTAAAACACCGCCTCCGGCGGCCCTCTCACTCTAACATAGTCGGTGCATTAAATTCTTGAAGCCAAAGAATAGACGAACGAACCCACGTATGGCGATTTTCGATGAGACTTCCGAATCGCGTAGTTTAGTTTAGGCGACCAAAAATGATGATTTTTTTGCAAGAAAAAGTGAGTTTTTCGCACTCAAAAATTTTAAGCAAAATTATCGAAAAGTGAAGTGACAGTCGGACATGTGGCGACGTTTCGGCACATCGACACCGGAACCACGTCCGTGAGACGAAAACTGTCCGAGTTGTGGGTGAAAAAGTGCAAAAAGCTTAAAAATGGCAGATGGGTGAAATTATTTTTAGAAAATACTTATCTTTTGCAAATCAGTTGTAATAGATTTCGAGCCGTTAAGCAGTTTATGTTTTTTTTAATTCCAAAAAATCATGTTTTTTGCCCCCTTATGTTTTTAGTGACTTTTGATCAATAGGTGACTTATCTATGTGAAAGGGGTTGCATAATTACCGGCATTTTTATAAATATTGGCGCTGTGTGTTATTCCTTATAATTGACATGGCATGAAAGGGTTAATAGACGAATTAGAAGAGAAATAAAAGGGGTAAAGAGTATTTGGTTTTCTGAAAAATGTGATGAAATCGAGAGTCTAGATGCGAAACATGATACCTTCAATCTTCACAAGAACAGGATGCAGCTGGAACTAAAAAACGTAATCGGTCCGCGGCACTTCTGCTAAATAGTGATGGCAACATTATCTTAGACCTTAACGAAAAGCTGGAAGAAGTATGTCGAAGAACTTTTCGCTAGCGACCCTCAGCAGGTGAACATGTGCGACAACCCCTGTGAGCGCCCAGAAATAACACACGCGGAGGTGGTTCACTTAATCAAGCCAACTAAAACTGGAAAGTCCGCTGGACCAGACGATGTCTATTCAGAAGTACTCGAGCTTTTCTACGACCAATCCACAGATAAATTGGTCAGCCTCTTTAACGCCATCTATGTTTATGGGAAGATACCAAGGGATTGGTTGGTGTCTGTATTACCTAAGAAGACGTGACCAAAAACATGCGGAGAGTACCGCATGATAAGCATAATGAGCCATACGCTGAAGATATTCCTTAAAATAATACATGGTCGATTATACCGTAAATGCGAGGAATATCTCTCTGATACTCAATTTGGATTTCGTAGCTGGTTGGGGACCAGAGAGGCCCTATTTGGCATACAGGTCTTAATATAGAGATGCCGTGACATGTACAACGATGTATACGCGTGTTTTCTCGATTACCAGAAAGCGTTTGACTGTGTTGACCACGGGAAACTTGTTAGCATCCTTCAGAATATGAACTTAGATGACAGAGACGTCCGCATTATAAAAAAATCTGTAGTACAACCAAGTCGCTGCTGTCAAAGTTGAGGACATGACCACTGAGTACGTTCCCATTCAGCGAGGCAAGGGTGTGTCCTTTCTCCACCGCTCTTTAACATATACTCTGAGCAAATCTTCGCCCAAGCATTGGGAAGTAATTGTTGTGAACGGAGAAGTAATAAATAACTTGCGTTATGAAGACATAGTACATAGATACAGTTCTGCTGGCAAGAAGTGCTGATGATTTGCAGGCGCTACTGGATAGGGTTGCGGCTAAAAGCGAAGAAAGAGGGCTCAAGTTAAATATTAGCAAGACCAAAGCTATTAGCAAAAATGGAGAGCAAAGCTTCTAGCAAAAACCTGAGTACTGGCAACCAACAGATCCAGCAAGTCTCGAGCTTCAGATATCTGGGATGCTTGTTGAGCAGTGAGTGGGACAACAAGCAGGAAATAAGGTCCCGCATCGAGCAGGCTAGAGCAGCATTTAGTAATTCTTACATCCCGAGACTTGTCAAAACCTCTGCGTATTCGATTACTACGGTGCTATGTATTTCCAATTTTGTACTGTGGAATGAAAGGATGGACTTTAACGAAGGCAATGAGTGACCGACTGGAAGAGTTCGAGATGTGGTGCTACCGCCGCCTGCTGCGAATATCATGGGTGGACTAAGTCCGAGGTGCTTGCCCGTCTCCAGAAGCAACTAGAAGTCATGTTTACCATCAAACAACGCAAGCTGAAATATTTTGGACACGTTATGTGGGGAGGAAAGTACCGTATCTTGCAGAGTATCATGCAAGGCAAAATCCAAAGTAGAAGAGGTTTAGGAAGAAGACGCACGTCCTGGTTGAAAACCCTGAGAGAGTGGTTTGGTGTCAGTCCTACTAGCCTGTTTCGTGCCCATGCTGATAAAATAAAAATCATTACGATGATCGTTGACATCCTCGAAGGACATGGCACGTAAAGAAGAAGATGTCTGTTTGACGTGTCTTAGAAAAGTTAGTTAGATCCTCTAACATACATACGAACGCCGCGTTGACTGACATCGATTTCATGTATGAACTTGCTGATGGCAATTCATTACCAGCTAGACGATTGCACATGGAACGGTTTCCTAGCCGTAATATCCCCGACCGAAAAATCTTCGAAAAGATTCATCGATGTCTTCGTGAAACCAGCACATTGAAACGAAATGGAGGGCCAGGAAGATTAATGACAGTAATAACGGTACAAGTCGAACAGAATGAGCTGGACATGATAGAGGCAGATCCAAGTACTTCTACGCGGCAAATTACGTACGAGGTCAAGATCGAACTATCTCAGGTTTCCGATATGCTGGTACCACTCAAAATACGGAAACAATGCCAACAACTGCGTGAAACCATGTGATTTTACTCCGAAAAACTCACGGGGTGGTCAGTAACGGCGACAAATGACTGCCCCTCGAGTTCTGGTCGCTTGTTTGTAACGGACCGCCGATCCAAGATGCCGTTCCTCGTCGATACGGGCAGCAATGTATGCGTCTACCCACGGTCCGCTCTTCGACAACGACAACCACAGCCAGATTTTCAACTATCCGATGCCAACGGTACCCCTATTAATACATACGGTAATGTTCACCTGGAACTAGATCTTGGATTGCGACGCAAGTTTCTCTGGCGCTTCATCGTCGGAGATGTCACAAAAGCCATCATTGGTGCCGATTTTCTGAAATACTACGGACTCCTTGTGGACATTCGTAATCAGAGACTCATGGACAACAATACCACACTCTCTGCCAACGGTTCCCCTGATAATTCGTCGATCAATATAGCATCAATCAAGATACCCACTGGGAAACTCCAAATACCACGACATCTTGCGAGAATTTCCAGAGATTACACTTCCATCCGGACGACAACACGAGGTGAAACACAACGTCGTACATTATATTAGAACCACATAGAAAATTTGTCTACATTAAGAGCAAAAGTACGTAGGCTTTTCAACAAAGCCAAGCAATACGGAAATTGGCTAGAATACTCTGAGGTGCTTACCACCTACAACAAAGAGATCAGAAGGGCAAAAAGGGAAAACTTTAGGTCCTTCTGTGAAAACATAGAATCCACGCCGGTGGCAGCTAGACTGCACAAAGCACTAGCGAAGGATAGAGTGGAAATGACAACCACTCTCAAGAAACCGGATGGGACCTTCACGGAGGATGAAGAGCAAAGAGCTCTCCTCCTACTAGAAACCCATTTTCCGGGATGTAGAGGATACAGGGAGACCGAGGGCTTGATGCAACCACGGAAACCAAGTCGGGCCGACTGGAAGAGGGCAGCGTCCATCTGTACGGAAAACCGAATCAGATGGGCTATCGGCACTTTCCAGCCTTTTAAGGCCCCAGGTGTGGACGGACTAGTTCCTACCTTCCTACAAAAGGGAGAGAGAGAACTAATGCCGTATCTTCTAAATATCTTTAGAAGTAGCTTAGCGCTCGGATATATACCGGAGCTATGGAGAAGGGCTAAGGTGGTATTTATACCGAAGGTGGGGAAGAAAGACACCACTCAACCGAAGTCATTTAGACCCATTAGTCTAACATCTTTTATGTTAAAGACAATGGAGAAGGTGATTGATAATTACCTTAGGACTATAGTTCTGGTAGGTACACCACTACACAGGAGTCAGCATGCTTACAGAGCAGGGAAATCCACAGAAACCGCCCTGTATCAGCTGACAAACGAAATAGAAGCAGCACTAGAGATAAAGGAAGTAGCGATATGTGCCTTCTTGGATATAGAGGGAGCTTTTGACAACACCTCACACGAGGCTGTCAGGGCGGCCCTCGAAAGAAGGAATATCGACAGCACTATCTCAAAGTGGATGGGAGAAATGCTGAGAACTAGAACGGCGGAGATACAAGTGGGAAAAGACACCATTAAGATCTCCACAACTCGAGGGTGCCCACAGGGAGGTGTACTATCACCGCTAATGTGGAGCCTGGTAGTTGATGAACTACTGGTTAGGCTAAACGACCTAGACATAAAATGTCAAGGTTACGCCGATGACATAGTCATAATGGCCAGAGGAAAATTTGAGGGAACGCTCTGTGAAATTGTTCAGAGAGGCCTCAAAGTAACTAGTAGATGGTGTCAAACAGTGGGATTGAGACTCAACCCGAGCAAAACCACGGTGATACCATTTACTAGAAGGAGAAAACTAAACTGCCTACATCCCATGCTCATAGATGGGAAGGCAGTAGAATACCAACAGGAGATAAGGTATCTGGGTATCACACTAGATAGCAAACTCCTATGGAATAGACACGCTGAGGCAGTGGTAGGTAAAGCCAAACGCGCCCTAATGGTGTGCAGAAATCTGGCAGGAAAAACGTGGGGTTGTAACCCCACTATCCTGCGATGGATGTACACCATGATAGTGAGACCTGCAATCACTTATGGGGCGGTTGCGTGGGGAAGTAGAATCAAGCTGGCCTCTATGAGGAAACAGCTTGAGAAGATTCAAAGACTGGCGTGTGTCTGCATCACGGGGGCGATGGGGTCGTGTCCGACAGCAGCATTGGAGCTGCTGCTGGATCTGACTCCGCTGCACCTTGTGGTGGAGAGCGCCGCCAGATCGGCGATCGTAAGGTTCAGCAAGGAAGGAATGGGCAGAGGCAAAATAATCGGGAGCAGAGACCGAAACAGCCTCGCTGCCAATATCCCCTGGCTGGAAGTACCAAAAGACGAAATAGTATGCAAATACCACTTCGAGAAAAACTACAAAGCAATGTGTAGTAGTAAAGCCGATTGGAGCGACGAATCCTCAGCATACCACATAGAGCAAAATGCCATCAAGTGGTATACAGATGGTTCGAAGACAAAGGAAGGCACTGGCGCAGGAGTGTTTGGACCTCGTACCAGATACTCCGAATCCATGGGAACATCCCCAAGTATCTTCCAAGCAGAGGTACACGCAATCGAAAGATGTGCACAGTTTAACCTCGACAGGAAGTACCGCAAAAAACGAATTGCTATCCTGTCAGATAGCCAAGCAGCCATCAAGGCCATTAGCTCATACACCATCAGATCCAAACTGGTATGGGACTGTGTGGGGAAGCTGAACAAGCTTGGCAGGGATAATAAAGTAACGCTATACTGGGTACCAGGACACACTGGTATAGACGGAAACGAAGAAGCCGATCACCTAGCAAACAAGGGATACAGTAGCCCCTTTATAGGTCCGGAACCCTTTTGCGGTATGAGCGTGAACACCATCCGCAAAAGTTTAGATGAAGAAATAAGAGGAAAATGGATGAAAACCTGGGAAGAACTTCCAGGGCTAAGGCAATCCAAAGTGATGCTGGGATCTTTTAACCAGAAGAGAACTAAAGCTTGCCTGAAACTAAGCAGGAACAAGCTCAGAATTCTGACAGGAGCCCTGACGGGACACTGCAGACTTAGGAAACATCTCAAGGCCCTAGGCCTAGAGGAGGATGATGGATGCAGATTCTGTGGCTCAGCAGAGAAAACCCCCATACATCTGTTCAAAGACTGCGGAGCATTACTCCGCAAGAGACAGATGTACCTTGGGGCTCACTGCTTGAACACAGAGGAGCTGCAGGCCTTGAATCCCACCCAGATCCTAAGATTCCTAAAGGAATCAGGATTAGAGGAGGCGCTCTAAATGAGTAAGTACACCAACACTTGGAGGAGGAGGGTGGGGTACAATAGATCTATAAAGGTCGCAGTACAAGTCGTCACCACCATATCTACAATCTACATATTAGAATCACACCAGGCCTGTCAGTTTCTTTGTCACCAATGCTTTGAATGTAAGCCATTGGACAGTTTGGAAAATGGAAGTCATTCCGAACATTTATTGCAGAATGAGCAACTTTACATCTACTTTTTGATAATAAAACGTTGTTACTGTCGCAAATTTTGTTCACCCTGTAACTTCGAAACAAAGGGTTTTTTAGAAATCATCATAAGACAAAATGTTCTTAGAATAGGCCGAGGAATAACCCCTTGATTTTTTGCCGTATATTTATCTAACACACTGTATATTCCAACTCGTCCAGATTTATTATGCCCGCCATTCACGGTCAGTTTAAACTGATCTAACTATAAAACTAGAATCTAAGCGTACTACCATAACATAAACTTGCAGTAATTATAACGAATAATCTATACGTCTCTATACGTATCTATATACGTCAAAATAAGACTATCGCTATAGGTGAAGACTATTTCTAAATAGAATCCATACAAACTATACAATTAGAAAGTTTACATCAGGTAACAAACATCCACGTTTATGATTAGTTTACATAAAAATCGCTTTAGTTTTATGGTTAATCTGCTGTTCATTAACGTTTACATAAAGTTTACATAAAAATCGCTTTAGTTTTATGGTTAATCTGCTATACATTAACGTGTAGTTCTTGTCCTAACACTTAGCGATGACCATCTAGTTACTAGATGAAGTTATAATACAAGATTCTAGTATTAGCAGCTTCACATTCTCTCTTTGAATATCCATATTCTTGTTTGTTTACAAATACAATCTAGACCTTGCAGGCGTCTTTAATTAGCACATATCTAAATGTCGCACAGAATGTGTCATCAACGTGAGTCAACATCTTATACTTATTACATCAGAATATTAATAATATTATTAAACAATCCTATTTATAGTACATAAACACAATTTCAGTCTACAAACTGAAAACAGATACAGGGTGTAAAAATAAAGTTATCTAAATTTCCATTAAGCCGAGCATAAACTGACCGTTTACTAGAAAACTAACTAATAATATACATTTTAACAGTTGTTTAACATCTTACAAGCAAGTCTAAACTTGTCTCCTCTCATTCCAACTAGTCCGGATTTGTGTCGTCTTGTTCTGACTAGTCCTGCTTTGCCTCGTCTCCTTTCGTCTAGTATCGTTGACTAGAATCTTTTACTTGTCTTTTCTGTAGTCGTGTTATGTTTTCTCCGGACTTTTTCAGTCTTGTCTAGTCTTAACTGATCTTGTCTGGTGTTGTCTGGTATTGTCGGGTGTTGCCTGATATTGTCTGGTCTTTTATGTCCTTTCTATTGTCTATTCTGTATTCTTGTTTAGTCTTGTTCAGTCTTGAACAGTTTCGTCTAATTTTCTGGGATAGCTTGACTAGCTGTATTGCCTAGTTCTTACCTACTTCTCTTAACTAGTCTAGCTATAATCTATCTATTTCTATTATCAATGTCTATTTTATTATATATGTTACCGTAAATGTACGTAGTTTGGTAAATGTACACATTTAACGGTATATGTACACATTTACCTTCTTGGTTGGTAAATGTGAGTTTATAAAAACCAGAATCATACCTCATCCCTACCATCATATTTAAGAGAAGACTTGTGTTTCTCACACGGACAGTTCTATGTGGAATGTTCCAAACTGAGTTCTGTGAGAAGTTTGGTAATCCTTGCAGCGAGAAGCGTTACTGAAAACCTTATGAATGAAGAGGTTCTGCACTAACTTAGTAGATCAAAAAGGCGATGTAGTTTTTAATGACAACACGTATTTATTCTACGCGGACGAAGTCGCGGGCATAAGTTAGTTGAAATATAAAAATTTTGGGATGGTGTAAATGGTGAACGTTTAAGTTGGAATGGAAATTTGAGAGTGGTATTAGTTGTAAAAGTTTTAATGGCCTGGTGCATTATGGGAAGAGTCGAAGAGGAAATGTTATTGAATTAAAGTTGGTCTTCGGGGAAAAGGCCGCATCAAACATCAAAGCGTTATTAATGGATCGGATTATAACTTCGCTCATTTTTCTCGGAGACGCGGCGCGAACTCGCACAAACCATTAAAGTGTAATCTGTCTAGACACACGCTCCTCCGAATCATTTTTAATTTAACTTGTTGTTATTTGGCCTTTTACAATTCTTTAATTCTATTTCGTCCTTATAGGCCTCATTTTACGCAAATAATACTAAGATTAGACAAACAAGACTAGACAGACAAGATTGGCAGACAAGACTAGACAGACAAAGACTACACAGACAAGACTAGACAGACAAGACTAGACAGACAAGACTAGACAGACAAGACTAGACAGATAAGACTAGGCAGACAAGACTAGACAGACAAGACTAGACAGACAAGATTAGACAGACAAGATTAGACAGACAAGACTAGACAGACAAGACTAGACAGACAAGACTAGACAGACAAGACTAGACAGACAAGACTAGACAGACAAGACTAGACAGACAAGATTAGACAGACAAGATTAGACATACAAGACTAGACAGACAAGACTAGACAGACAAGACTAGACAGACAAGACTAGACAGACAAGACTAGACAGACAAGACTAGACTGACAAGACTAAAATTCGACAACTACACAATTTGAAACAAACAGGCAGCACAGTGACTTTCAATTGGTTGAAAGAAGAAGGAGAAAGCACAAATCATTCGGGAAGGGAATAGTTTCTGAAGACGAAAAAACGTCAGGTTTTGCAGGAAGAGAAACTGAACCGAAAAAAATCTGGCTATTTGTCTCGAGAGCCAAGGAACATGTCACGAAAGACATTATCTTAGACTTTTTAGAAACAAAAACTTCCAAACCCAGAGACACGTTTTCAATAGAAGAGATTATGCCTAAAGATGCTCAAATAAGGCATAACAAAAGCTTCAAAATTGGAGTGTGCTCAGAACTCAAGGAGATCGTGTACAATCAGTCCTTTTGGCCTGAGGGTATTCTCTATGAGAGATTAAACTTCCGATTGTGGGACCGGAACCAAAGGAAAAATTTTCAAAGGAAATCCAATCACCAACGAAAGGAATAATGTTACCACAAAATACCACACAAACTATTAAAATCATCAACCAAAATACGCAATCAATCGGAAACTCTATTGAAAAACTGGAATTCATGTTGCAAGAGAATATAGATTGCAAATTGTTAATTTTAACAGAACATTGGAAGGATAACCAACAAATAAAAGTTTTCCAGATTTAGAATTTCCAACATAGAGCGTCCTACTGCCGCAAGTCAGGACAACATGGAGGTGTGGCCATCTTCTGCAAAGATGAAGTTAAATGTAAACCAAGGCCCGACATTGATAAACTAGCAGAGGAATTTATTTTTGAAATTGCGGCTACAGAAATAATAATAAATAAAATGTCTACTGTGGTTATTGCACTGTACAGAGCCCCTTTAACTAGTTTTAAAAAATTCATAGAAAACCTGCATCAATTACTGTATAAGTTAGATAAACAAAACAAGCAATGTATCATTGCGGGTGACTACAATGTAGACATAATGAAACTAAATAACGAAAGTAGGCAATTAAAATCCTTATTTCACTCTTTTAATCTGATAATGGCATTTAAAGAACCAAGCCGTCCTCAATCGTCGTCATGCATTGATAACATTGCGTTACAATCTGGCATGAGCTTCTCAGTAGAAACAAAAGAATATTATGTATCAGATCATAGAGCACAGATAATAAGCTTGATTGATGACAAAAAAACAATAAACAAATGTAGATTTAGACATTTCTCCACCGAAAATACACAACAATTCCAAAAACTAATTTCAGAAGAAACGTGGTTAGAAGTCTACCAAAAACAAGTGAGTGACATAAATAATTAATGGGAATGTTTCATGGACAATTTTTACTATATTTTAACTGTAGTTATCCGTCTATATTAAAAAATGTACTAACTAGAAACAAGCCCAAATATGCGGATGCGGGGATTACAGCAATCAGAAACAAATTAGAAATCCTACAAATATTGTCTCATTTTGATGAAGATATTAGAAAACAATATAATAAGACCAGACGGGAATATGAACTGACACTAAAAAAGAACAAAAAAAATTATTTAGAAAACCAAATTAAGTATTCGGATAATATAATGAGATCTACTTGGAATGTTGTCAACCAAATTGTAGCACCAAACAAACCAAAGAGTACACATTTTCCAATGGATCCGGCGAAAGTTTCAACAATTGTTAATGATTTCAATAATTTTTACACAAACACTCCGATAGAATTGTCACAACAAATGGAGCAAGTAGAATACTCAGACAAAATTAATCCAACAATCAATTCTATATATTTTAAGCCAACGACACAGGAAGAAATTGTGGAAATAATTATGAAACTCAATAACAAAAAAAGGTTCAGGGTTCGATGAAATATCAATAAGTGTCATACAAAATGTTATATGGGGAATTGTAGAACCCCTTGAATATATTATAAATAATTCAATAAAATATGGAGTTTTTCCAAAGAAGCTATAACATGCTATTATAACACCCGTCTTCAACAAAAGCAGACAAAACATTTATAGAGAACTATAGACCTATAAGTTTGCTGTCGTCATTTTCGAAAATATTTGAGAAAATAGTTGCTAATAGGACTATATATTTTCTAAAATGCTATAAATTACTGAATGACACCCAACATGGCTATATCGAGAAACGTAATATAGAAACAGCTTGCTTTTATTTCATTAATAAAATCCTAGAACACCTTGAAAATCGTGTCATTCCCTGTGGTATCCTAATTGACCTATCAAAAGCCTATGATACAGTGAACCATGATATATTACTATACAAACTAGATAGGTATGGGATTAGAGGTGTAGCTCTCAACTGGTTTAGATCATACCTAATGGGTAGAACCCAACAAACAAAATTAAAAGCAGAAAGTGGTCACTTTAAATCAAGTATCACAAACACAACAATTGTGGTGCCGCAGGGGAGTATATTAGGGCCGTTATTGTTTCTAATATACCTGAATGATTTGCCGTTGGCTCTAAGTAACACATCATATAATATTTTGAATTATGCGGATGACACGACGCTACTCATAGCAAATAAGAACTTAGCTGAAGTTAGTCGAAGTGCAAATAACGCGTTAAATTTAATAAAAGATTGGTTAGTCAAAAATAAACTAATAATACATGAACAAAAAACGAATATAATAATTTTTAAAACAAATAGATCCCTCCTAGATTTTCCAACACAAATAGAACTCAGTAGTGAGACAGTACATCTAAAACATAGTGTGAAACTCCTTGGAATACACTTTGATGATAACTTAAAATGGGAAACGCACATAGACTCATTAATTGGCAAATTAAATAAATCAACATACTCATTAAGAATCCTACAAAGAGTTCTAAGTCCAAGGGTATTGAAAATGGTATATTATTCTAATTTTTATTCTCATATGCGATTTGGCATAATCTTCTGGGGGACTGGAAAAAACATTACCAATGTCTTCGTAGCACAAAAACAAGCAGTACGGATTAACCTGAATTTAGATTATAGACAATCCTGTCGAGGAAAATTTAAAGAGGCTAATATATTAACTGTATATGGTCAATATATATATGAGGCATTGAATTTTATTTTTAAGCATAAAAATCTATTTGAAAATAGTAAAAACAACCACCATGTGGAAACAAGAAGGAAACATATTGAATATATGCCGCCAATCCATACATTGACAATGTCGGAAAAAGGGTCATATTACAGCTGTATTAAATTGTACAATCACTTGCCAAAAAAGTTTAAAGACATAACGAACTTTAAAACATATAAAAAACAAGTATTTAATTATGTAAGGGACTTGGAACCCCCCACATTAGAAGATTTTCTAAATAAAAAGTGAAACTTTAGTTTTTCTCATTATTATTATCTAAATTTTTTTTTTATGTATATATTGTTTTGACTAGACAGACAAGACTAGACAGACAAGACTAGACAGACAAGACTAGACAGACAAGACTAGACAGACAAGACTAGACAGACAAGACTAGACAGACAAGACTAGACAGACAAGACTAGACAGACAAGACTAGACAGACTAGACAGACAAGACTAGACAGACAAGACTAGACAGACAAGACTAGACAGACAAGACTAGACAGACAAGACTAGACAGACAAGACTAGACAGACAAGACTAGACAGACAAGACTA
>OX155892.1:6640907-6730907 GCA_944588485.1 Phosphuga atrata | reverse complement strand
TATATATATATATATATATATATATATATATATATATATATATATATATATCGGTATTTGTAGCGTGGTGAGCGCCACAAGGGAAGTGTATATAAATTTGTGCGGTCGACACGGCGATGAATTTGTTGTTTGCTTTTATTTCTACTTCCTTCTCGACCACCCGCCTCGTGCGGTCAAACTATTCATAAATTATTCGTGATTTTGCAACCAACCGAAAATTGTTTTATTCCAAAATTGTTCAACCAATTAGGTCAAATTACGAACACATAATAAACTTCTAATATTCTCTGATCTAGACCAGTCTTGAACACTTATATATATTTTTTTATAACTCATGCGGGATACTATCTTGGCGCCCTTTTTTATTGCGACAAATCGCTCTTTGTCAATTCAATTATTACCACATAACTTAAACGCACTGGAAATATTCATACAAGTATAAAGGTAGAGAAACACTGGTCCCACGTACGCAACGTATGCGATGCAACGTGGGAGAATTGGTGTGCACACTCGTCCCGCGTATGAAACGTAAATTTTGCATCAGACGTAATTCATCAGTTGAAATTTCTCAGAAGGTGCACTAGGGCGTCTATAAGTCATGTTTTCTGATTCTGATCGCGAGTTTGAGGATGATTTATTGAGTTTACTTTTGAAATGAATATTTCCGCGGCACAAAAATAAAAACTAAAGTTAAGAAGAGAAGGTTCATGAGATAGAAAAACAAAGAGAAAAAGTTGAAGAATACCATACATTAATGCAGAAACTGGTATCTGATGAAGAACGATTCTTTTTGTACTTTCGCATGTCTAAAATACAGTTTGAGGAGAACGCTTGCATCAAAGGGCTATTTGTTTATGACGTGTTTCGCATGAGTTCTAGAAACACACTGATCACACGCGTGGATAGCGTACGAACATCCCCTCCACCTTCCCACGCCGATCTGGACATCCCAGATCGACGTTGCGTGTGAGGCGTGTGATTGCGTTGCATACGAAAAATGTGTTTCTATGGCATAGTTTTCCATCTAAAATCAAGAGTCCAGATATCGTAATGCGTTGCATACGTTGCGTACGTGGGACCAGTGTGTCTCTACCTTTATTGTCGCACGCAAATTATGCTTGGCGCACACGAATATTATAAAAATCGCTAATTTACATTAAAAAAATAAATAATTGAATAACTAAAATAAACACAATCAACACCTCGGAATTAAAAAAGTGACGTGAAAGTGACAGAATTTTTTTTTATTACAAAATAAAAATTAAAGAAAACGTTGTAAAATGAGTGTAAATGGTGATACCAGAGACTGATGAGAGTTCTTATGACAAATCCTCACCACCGGAGACAATTAAAAAAGCAAATTCTTAATTTTTTGTTCTATTTTTTTTTTATGGCCAGGGGACCCCAAACTTGTAAGATAAATCCTCGCATGAGTAATAAAAAATATTATCTCTCGAGCGAAAAAGCGCACTCACTTCGTTCATACGCTCAATTTCGCTCTCGTGGGCAATTGACAACTTAGCGTCCTAGTTACACAGTATACTAGTGCCATAATTATGATATTAAGTCTACACAAGACTAGAATGGTCTAGAGTAAGCTAGAGTAAGCTAGACAAAACCTTCGAAGACGGAGCAAGGACAAGAACTAGAAATTCAGGACAAGATAAAAGAAATTTAAACTAGACTAGACCTAAAACTAGGCAAAACTAGGATATAGATTTACTAGGATATAGAAAACTACCAGCAAATGGGAAATAGAACTGGAGAAGAAGAAATATTAGTCAAAAAAGGCTATCGACCACTAGGTCTTTCCGCCCGGCTAAAAAAAACTGGATTGTTGTTGAAAAACTTAACATTGCTACGACTTGTATTGTATTATTAAATAAATTGAAGTACATATTTCAGATTGTACAGAAATCGGGAAAATAACCATAAGCAACATAGATTAGAAATCTGGTTTATTTTTAGACAAGACTTATTTATATCTCTGTAAAGTCCTGGTGACTAATACTTAGTTACGTAATAAATAAATCAATATGCAGGAAAAAATACCCTGACTGAAAGTAACTGGATATAAACAGAATTAAATGGAAATTATATAATCTGATGACTGTTTGGTTAGTTTGTAACCGTTGTTGTATTACGAACCTGAATAAATTAGTTTCCCATCATTTTATAAAAGTTTACGTCATTTGATATTTCTCTTGTATTTCCAATAAGAAATTGTCAAGCATGTACAAGAAGGTTAAAGGTAAAAACTAAGTTAGACGATATTAGATTAGACTATATCATTTCAAAGAAAATTACACTAAGATTAAAGAAAGATTAGGAAAGACAAAACAACAAAGAACAAGATTCGATAAGACTGGACAAGATTAGAAGAGATTGGGCGAGATGGAACATCAGTGATAGGGCTAAGCGAGTAGGACCAGTGAGACAAAAAAAGATTAGATAGGCTGCACGAGATAATACCAACCGCGAGTTTAACGTTAGACAAAATTGGAGAAGATAGTAGTTTAGGATCAAACTAGTAAAGATTGCCGTTTACGAAATAGTATATTTTATAACTAGGGCGCACAGTGGTCTGAATCTGAAAAAAGTTGGCCAAAAATCTAAACTATCTATCTAATCTAATCTAACTAGTGACTATCACTCTAAGTGATAGTCACCGAATGAGTTTATTTCAAAACAATCTTGTAGAGGATGCTTCAGTGTATGTTATTGTAAAATACAAGTGAAATATCTTTTATGGTTGAGACGCTACGCGAGTTCAAAGTTACCGTTGGCGTTGGCGCCACACGTGTAGCGGGTCAGAAATATCTTTGTTTATTCAAGTGCGTGTATCTTTTTACTGGAGTGTCCTTTTTCGTTTTTTGTTTGATGGGATGATGGGGATTAAGGAAGGTATGTATAATTTTTACATATATAACGTTTTCATTAATTTATACTAGCGTGTGTTAGAAATCCTGTCAAACAAATGTCTCTACATAACGGTTTTCTATTAAAAAAAATTCCGTAAATTTGCAAAAAAGTTATCACCGCAGCGGGGCATAAACAGTTCAGATATGGAACATATAGATTACGATGTTTTGTAATAGAATCTAGAAGGGAATCATGCCTATGTCTGCCTTTGCACAATTGAGATTAGAAATAAGAAGCGCGCCGGCCGGCATCGGACGCGCCGGGTAAATTGTTTGTTAGTTTAGGATCTACGCAGACACAGATGGGGTGCGGGTCTACCTGCTCTATATCGTGAATGATTTTCCAGAAAAAAAAATCACGCATAAATACAATGGAAGATTATAGTAGTAGTTAGCCACAGCTTAACCGAACTTCGAACGAAGCAGACGTTAAACTTAGCAATTATTTGACAAAATAATTTAAAAAAACCCAACCGAGAAATCATGAACCCAATCATGCAAACCAGCGCCAACGGAATCACCGCCTCCATGGAAATCAAGGACTACGATTTCCTGGACTGCATCAGCGACGACGGCCTGAAGAAGCTATTCAACCAAATAGCGACCGAGAAGACCAACGACGCCGAACCGAAGAAACCAACTGAAGCCGCTCCGAGGAGAGCCACCGAAGCCGCCCCGAGGAGGAAAACCCAACCGATGGACACGGACAGCACCACCGAGGCCGCCCCCAAGCGCAAAACCGACCCGGAGGACGAGGGAACCTTCCGGCTTCCCAAGAAAACCGCTAAGCTGACGAGCCCAACCACGTCAAGCCTGCGAGGACCGCAGGTGAGTATGAACAGTTACGCATGCTTAAATACAAGGGACAGTGACGACGACGACGACGAAGACGAAGTCACTGAGACCGAAACCCCCACCGAAAACAACGTCAACAACAAAACTCCCATCGTGCTACGAAACAAGGACAAATGGGCAGGGCTTTCAAGGAAGCTAAACAGAAACAACATCAACTACACCAGGGCAACGACTACCAGGGACGGGATAAGAATCCAGCCCCAAACCATAACTGACTACCGGAACATGTACAAGTTGATGAAAGAAGAAGACTACGAATTCCACACGCACCAACTGAGCACGGAAAGGAATCTGAAGGTCGTAGTGAAGGGAGTTCCCTGCGGCCTGACGGAGGAGCAAATCAAAGAGAACCTCAACGACAACGGCTACCCGGCCATAAAAGTGACCAGGATGAAAGGGAGAGAAGCCACGCCAATACAAATGGTCCTGGTAGAAATTGGGAAGGAATACAAATCCATCTACCAAATGGATCGATTCTACGGACTGTGCGTGAAAATGGAACCACTGAAAACACGAGGAGAAACCGTGCAATGTCACCGATGCCAGATGTTCGGCCACGTGGAGAGGCACTGCAACGCCGAATACAAATGCATGAAATGCGGACAGAACCACAGCACGTACTTGTGCGAGAAACCGCTAACACTGCCGCCGAAATGCGCAAACTGCGGAGGCGAACACACCTCTATATGGAGAAACTGCCCGGGGAGACCGGAAATAGCAAGACAAACGGAACAAAGACAGCAGGAAACGAGACCCCCACCGAGACAAACAACCCAAATACCGAGACAAACAGCCCAAACACAGAGACAAACAGCCCAAACACCGACAACGAGCCAAATACCCAAACCGATAAGAAGAAGCAACAACCCTAACCCGGAGACAAAACCTTCAACCAGCCGAAACAAAAGGAATAGCAACGAAGTAATCAGATCTGAACTGACGGAAATGATGCTCGACTTTGCCGAAATGGGACACAGCAAAGAGGAAACAGAAAAGTTCTCTAGAAGAATCACAACCATCATGCTCACACTCAACAATGACCACTAGAAAAACTAGAGACAATCTGAAACTTACATTCTGGAACGCAAACGGAATACAAAACAAGAAACAGAAACTAGTAGCACACCTAAACGAACACAGCGTCGACGTGGTCCTGATCAACGAGACGCACCTCAGACGTTGCAACCAACTGAACATAGCAAACTACCAAGTCTATAGAAAAGACAGAAGCGAGAAAGCCGGAGGTGAAGTCGCCATCGTCATCAAAAGAAACATAAAACACCACGAACTGCCGGAAGTAGAAACAACCACGGACACGGAAACGGTAGGAGTAGAAGTACAGACAACTGACGGACCCATAGCCCTCTACGCACTGTACTCGCCGCCACAGAAACAAATAAATGCCGACGACCTGGACAAAATATTCGACAGAAATATAGGTACCATAGCCGCAGGAGACTACAACGCAAAGAACTCGCAATGGAATTGCAGAGTAACAAACACCAAGGGCCGACAATTACTAAGGTACACGGAAAACCGGAAGTTACAAGTAATTGCACCGAACGAACCAACACACTTTCCAGGAGTTCAGCGAATGCCGGATATTTTGGATATAGCCGTTATGAAAAACATCACAGCAAACGTGGAAATAATCTGCATCAAGGACTTGAGCTCAGATCACAACCCAGTGCACATAAATCTCCAAGCGAATACGGCCAGGAAAACAATCGAGAAAACTATCACAAATTGGAACAAATTCAAAGATAATCTGACGAACGTCACTTGTACAGAAATTACAAGCCCCCCGTGCCTAGAGGAAGCAGCACGGACGATAGAAAACGAAATAAAAGCAGCACTCGAGGCCGCCACAAGGAAACGGACAGCCAACACGACAACAACCCTCCCACAGGAAATCAGGAATCTACTAAAAGAAAAGCGCAAAGCTAACAAGGTATTCCAACGGACGCTGGCACCAACGGACAAGAACGTCTTAAACAGACTGACAAACCAACTGAAATGGGCACTGCGAGAACAGCACAACGCCGAATGGGAAGACAAACTAGAACGCATCAACGAAACAATAGAGAAACCGTGGAAATTAGCCAAGAATCTTAGAAACAAGGAGAGGAGAACAATTCCCCCACTGAAAACAACAAACGACACTGTAGCAAGCACGGACGAGGAGAAAACGGAGGAATTCGCAAAGTCGCTTGCACAGCAGTTTAAACCGAACGCCGACACACACCCACTCTGCAAAAGGCAAGAAATACGCGAAACCGTACTGAGAGTACTAAATAGTAGCGTAGAAAACACGGAAATAGAGGAAACAACACCGGAAGAAATAAAAGGTATAATTAAAAACCTAAAAACCAAGAAAGCACCAGGCTGCGATAACATCAACAACGTCGCGCTAAAAAACCTAACACCGAACGCAATAGACAGAATAACACAAATCATAAACGCCGCACTGAAACTTGGAGTGTTTCCGACCCAATGGAAACACGCAACAACGATTCTAATCCCGAAACCGAACAAACCCCGAAACCTCACCTCCAGTTACAGACCAATAAGTCTGCTGACAGGTCTCAGTAAAATCACAGAAAATGTAATACACAAAAGACTGACAGAAATAACTGAAGACAAACGTATTCTACCCGACGAACAATACGGCTTCAGAACAGAGCACTCTACCACCTATCAGACGACAAGAATAACCGAAGCAATAATCGACGCTTTCAACAAAGGGTTAGCCACGGGAGCCGTCTTTCTGGACGTCTCTAAGGCTTTCGACAAGGTATGGCACCTAGGTTTAATATACAAACTGCACCAATTTAAAATCCCAACACCAATGATCAGACTAGTGACGTCCTTTATCTGTAACAGAACATTCCAAGTCAAAATAAACGACAGCATCTCCACAACTCAGACAATGACAGCCGGTGTCCCACAAGCATCTGTCCTGGGCCCCCTTCTTTACAGCATCTACACCGCAGACATCCCAAAACTAAACGACACAGAAATTGCACTATACGCAGACGACACAGCAATTTTCACAAGAGGATACTCGACCGAGGCCATAACAAAACGGCTCCAAAATCACATGGACAGGATTAACGACTGGTGTAACACCTGGAGGATCAAACTAAACGCAGAAAAAACACAGGCAATTATCTTCACGAAGAAAAAATTTAAGCACGAACCCAGTAGCTGCTTGAGAATCAACAACACAGACATAAAATGGGAAAACCGAATCAAATATCTAGGCGTAATCCTAGACAAAGTTCTTACATTTTCAGAACACATCGATCAGACAGCGAAAAAAGCAAAACAAATTAAAGGCTACCTCTACCCGCTCTTAAACAGGAAAAGCAAGCTGAACATAAGGAACAAACTTCAAATCTACAAGTCCATAATACGGCCGACAATGACGTACTCATTGACGTGCTGGATACAATCCAAAGAAAGGAAAATCTACAAACTCCAAATCATCCAGAACAAAACTCTGAGAGAAATAACAGATTCGCCATGGTACATGACCAATGAGCAGCTGCACAGCGATCTAAACATGGAGACAATCAAGCAACACATAGAAAAACTAGCAACGAAAAGCTTCGAACGCATGAAAACGCATGACAACCCAACAATCAACAACGCAGCAAACTACAACATCAACGTTAAATGGAAACATACAAAACCTCAACAACATAGGTAATCACTGATCTTTCTTTTTCACAGGAAAGCCCACATCCTCGAACCCAGCGGAGCACCCAGGAACAAAAACAGGCAGGAACAACACGAACAAACCAGAGAGACACAGCACCCACCACGAGGACGAGCAAGTAACCACCACGAGAACGAAGGACGAACCAGGAACCGCCAGGAGCGCAAACCAGGAACCAACACCAGGACAAACCAAGGACCAACAACGAGAAGAAGAAGAAGAAAAAAAAAAAACAGAACCAAAAAAAAAAACAGAACCAAAAAAAAAGAAAAAGAAAAGAAAACCGTTTATGACTGAAACAGAAGAACAAACAAACCGACAAACAAACAAGCAAACCGACACAAAAAAAAAAAAAACAGAAACAGAAACAAACAACAAGACGACGGAACAGCTGAGCGGAAGGCTCACGACCGTCAAAAAGCAAAGGACACATGATAGTAGTAGTTAGTGTTTCATTGGCTCCTTATATCTTCGGATTAACTTATTTTGGGCTTTAGAAAAATGAAACCAAAAATAGGTTAAAATTTGTCATCAAAGGACCTAGAGCTTTTGCTTTTCCCTGAAGATGTTGAGTCTGAAAGTTTCCTAGAAATTTCTGATAAGCATTGACATTGACTTTGATTTCGAACATGATAATTATCCCGACAGTGATAGCGACTGATTAGTACGTTTTTTCCCCTACTTTTTTGCATTTATGGTTATTTTTCCATAATAACTGCTACATAAACTGTTTATTATTTCATAATTGTAATATTCTAATTCTTATTACTAGGGCAACCAAAAATATGCAAATGCATATATTTTCCCATTCTACTTATAAAAGAATGGATTAGCCAGAAATGTGTTTTTGACTAAACTATGAATTTAGAGCCCTATTCGTAAGGGCATATTTTTGCATATTTCACCAATAAGAGCATAAATTGCATATTGCCTATGATAAGACATATTTCGAAATAACTGCATATTTTTAGTGCATATTATGCTCAATTTGGTTAAAATATTTATATTCATTGATCTGCTTTTTGACGGAAATCTCAAGACTGCAGTGCTAGACAAGGCAAATCATAGCACTATTGCAAGACTGATGATTCAATACAAATTCTGGGTGAAAGTTTCAATTGAGATTTGATTTTACTCTTTATATCAGATGCCGCTCCATACATGGTAAAAGCAGCTTAGGCCATACAAACCAAAAACTGACACATCTAACTTGCCTGGCACATGGACTTCATGAGTTCAGAGTTTGTCAACAAATTCAAGGAATTTGTACTAACGTCGATCGTCTAATAGCCAATGTAAAAAAATATTTTTGAAATCACCGTCAAGGGATTCAACGATTTTAAATGATTTGGCACCTGGCGTCGCACTTCCTCCGCTACCAATAACTACTAGATGGGGAACATGAATTGATGCCGCAGTGTACTATGCCACCAACTTCGAAATAATTGTGAAAGTGTTCAATGTACTGGACGAAGAAGAGGCCGCGCCGCATCTATCAAAAGAGTTACTAATTGCAAAAGAGCTACTAAATGACGGTGAAATAAAATTTGATTAAATTTTCATTGCCTCAAATTATGGATTCCTTAGCCAATCAATAAATTCGCTTGAAACGTCTGGGCTACTGGTTTTGCTAAACAGATTGAAAAAAAACTTATTTAAAAAAATTATGGTTTTCCATTATGAAGGAAATTGCAATAAAATTGTCTAGGTCTAGAGGTTTGTCTAGAGGTTCTACAACAATAGATAATACATATTGTATTATTGAAGCGCTGGCATTTAAATTTGCGCATATAACTTCGGTTGATGTGGAACGAAGTTTTTCAATGTACAAAAATGTCCTACGATCATCAAACAGGAATAGATTTCTTAGAGAACTTAAATGAGATGTTTGTTATTTATTGCAATAAAAATTTACAAATTTGCAATTTAAAAAAAATTAAATAGTTTAAATTATTTTGAAGTTTAGCTGTATTTTTCTTTTGTATTTATGTTTTCGTACCTAGAATTTAACCTTTTTTCATATATTTTATTTCAGATTTAAGAGAATATATTTTTTTAAATGCATATTTTTAATTTTATAGAGCATATTTTTATCTTTATAGAGCATATTTTCATTTTTATAGAGCATATTTTCATTTTTATAGAGCATATTTTAAGCGCTTAAAGTACTTTTTTAAGAGCATATTTTTGGTTGCCCTACTTATTACCAATATTGAATACCCTTACATACCTATTTATATGAAATTCCGAACATTTTTTTAAGAATTGCTCGTTCATATTGGATCTGCCATATTGAATTTCAAAATTGCATTATTAAATTCGTAATCAGTGACCTCGAAAACCCTTATATACCAATTTATATGAAATTTGGATAAAATTTTAATGAAGTGGTCGGCCATATTGGATCCGCCATTTTGATTATTTTGATTAAACATTGAAATTCATAATCAGTGAACTTATATACCAATTTATATGAAATTTTGATATATTTTTAATGAAGTAGTCGGCCATATTGGATCCGCCCTTTTAAATTTTAAAATTACAACATGAAATTCGTTATCAGTGACCTCGAAAACCCTCATTTACCAATTTATATGAAATTTGGATAAAATTTTAATGAAATGGTCGGCCATATTGGATCCGCCATTTTCAATTTGAATATTATATTATAAATTCGCATTTAGTGAACTCGAAAATCCTTATATACCAATTTATATGAAATTTGGATTAAATTTTAATGAAGTGGTCCGCCATATTGGATTCGCCATTTTGAATTTCAAAATTATACTATGAAATTCGTAATCAGCGGCCTGGAAAACCCCTATATACCAATTCACGTTTAAATCTGAAACTCTTTCTATTTTTGGCAAAAAATTCTTTCTTCAATTGGACACGAGAGCGAAATTGGGCGCACGAGCGAAGTGAGCACATTTGCTGTGTTACAAATAATACTTTTTATTACTTATGCGAGGGGTTGTATCTTACGTTCTAAGTTTGGGATCCAGGTGCCATTCAAAAAGAATCAAAAATGAAGAATATGCTTTTTCAAATGTCTCCGGTGGTGTGGATTGGCACTCTCCTCAGTCTCCGGTATCACCATATAATTTATACTCATTTTTAAACGTTTTCTTTAATTTTTATTTCTATTTTCTAATGAAAAAAATACTTCTGTCTCTTTCACGTCACTTTTTTAATAATGAGGTCTTGATTGTGTTTATTTTATCTATTTTATTGTTTTTTTAATGTAATCTAGCGATATTGAATATTTACGTGCGTTACCCAATTTATGTGGTAATACAACCAAAAGTGGCATTTCTCGTACTAAAAAACGTACGCGAAAGTAGTACTATTAATGCATCAGTAATAAAAAAAATTGAATTCAAATATGAACGGAAGCAACTGTTTCTGATCTTTAAGAATCTGCAAAAAGAAAACTGGAAAATTTTCGATTTCTTGTAGAAATTTGTGAAAAAATTCGAATTTTGACTTTACTACGTGTTGCTACTCAAGAGCCAGAGTCGCCAAAATCTACAATTTAGAAATAAAAAAAAAACTCTTTGAATTTGACTGGAATCTGAATCTAATAAAGAACGAAAAATCCAAATTCGTATTTAAATTGTTTGTTTTTTTAATTTTATCATTTATAAACTTCAAAAGTGACATTTGCACATAACCTCAGCAAAAATAGTATCAAACTGATTGGCTGTAAGTGGAAATTCTCGATTCAGTGACAAGCAATAGACCTTTTACGGTTAGTTAGGCGCATACGCATCCATCATGTTTAAAAGGTGGGAATTTTCATTGGTTATACGTCAAAAAGTGCCCAAAAAACATTACGGAAATTGACACATGCGCACAAAAAAAATGCAACTATGAAAAACTCTCCGTCACGTGGGCCTCGCTGCGACCACGGAGTCGCCCACCACAGATAGTAAAGGTATCGGCCCTCCTTCGCCCTATGGTCGTGGTTTTTTTGACCTGGAGTGCGAACCCGTTGATGGATTTGAGAAATTCAAAAGGCATACTGTGGACTTTTCGTAAGGCATGCTAGAAATGCATGAATTTTTCTTTTTCTGTTTCCGTGTGAAGATGTGGAAAAAAGTGACTTTGCGACTTCGGACCTACGGTACGTCCTCGGCGGGGTAATGCGCTAAAAATGGTGTCGTTCGAAATTGTACACGTGGAGCTACAATCCGCGAAAAGGGCGATGCAATTCTAAAACACGTGACCGAATATTGAAGGTTTCAATTTACTCAACTATGAAAAATCGTTTAGAGTTTGGACGAGCGTCACAACCCCACAATTGCGATGGACCAGTAAGAGGTTCCAATCTCCGTATATATGTCGTAACCTTTTCGCAAAATGCGTCATTTCATGAAATACCCAGGCACTACCATAAATGTCTTCGTTTTGTGAAAAATATTAAAATTGCATTTCTCGCCTAGGTAGTTCATGAAATGACAACTCGGCGCCGGCATCTTGAGCTTAATGCCGAGTTTCGCCATCAGACGCACGCTAGCCGATAGACCCAAAACACCCTAGGCATTACACGAAGAATAAAACTACATTTTTGATTCTTCGTGTAATGCCTAGCGCGTTTTGGGACGTTCCATAATAAAGAGTAATTATTTAATTTATAACACAATGGAAAGAACAGCTGCAAACAAAGAATAATTTTTTGAAAAAAATGAATATTTTGAAAAGCAGCCCAACAAACATTTTACTTCCGCGCAGTTAAAAGAGGTAAATATTCAATAAAATATTTTCAGGTTAAGGCAACTCTAAATAACTATTTAGGACTGTTTTTCATAATATCTTTCAAAAAAGAATTCTTTATTTGCAGTTATTCGTTCCATTTTGTTGTAAATTAAACAATTACTCTTTATTACGGAACGTTCCACAACACGCTAGGCATTAGAGGAAGAATCAAACTGTATTGTCCGTCAGATTGTGAAACTAGGCTTTAATTACGAGGTTCCGGCGCCATGTGGTCTTTTCATGAACTACCTAGACGGGAAATGCAATTTTAATATTTTTCACTAAACGTCGACGTTTCTGGAAGTGCTTAGGTATTTCATGAAGTGACGGATTTTGCGAAAAGAATACGACATATATACTTTTGTTTTCTATTTGGAACCATCGGGACGCCCTGCTCTTTAATTTGTCAAATCCCGGACCGGACTCGTTTTTTTACGATTTTTGTGTTAAAATTGACCCAGATGCGGGACCTGCGGCATCGTTCCCAGATTCTTCCAGCGCCCGTTGCGGGTAAATATCTCGCATCGAACAGACCGGTGTGGAGCCGCTCAATCAAGAGAACAGCGTCCACATATGTGATCAAAAAAAGCTTTTTTTTTTGTTTACATTTTCGTAATTTTCCGCATGAGGTCCAAAAACGTGAAATCAACACGGCAAGAGGACTGCTCCTCAATGGTGCATGAAACGATTTCCTGTTTTCGGAAAGAGACCGTAGCCCAAGAGCAGTGGCTCTGAAACTATGGGTCGAGACCGCCGGCGCGAGTGGCGTAGTGGTGACGCCCGTGGCCTCATGTTAGAACGCTAACTGACGAGTATAGAGGTCCGAGTTCTATTCCCAGCGCCGGCCGCATTTGTTCCAGAAAGACAAATGTGAAAAATGACAATTAGTGCAATTTACTAGTGCAAAAACATTATTCTGCACATTACCCAGGTTATTCAGGAAATTTTCGTTTGATCGAAAAATAGCTTTATTTATCTTTCATTTGAAAATGACCTTCAAAAGTCGAAACTCGAGTCCTGTAAAGTGTGTAGATTTATATAACTTCACAAGTTCTTTAAAAATAACCTAGTCAAAAATTGGCAAAAATGAGTGACTTGACATGAACACTATTAACTGAAGAGATTTTGATCAAAAGACTTGGTCATTTTTGGCCCATGTTAGAAGGATACAATTAACTACCTAATTGGCGTGGACGATTTTTTCGATAAAGGTAGTAGACGTTTAAACGACCGACAAGACCGGACAAGGGCCTTACAAGATTCAATAAGACTGGACAAGATTAGAAAAGATTGTACGAGATTGAACAAGAGTGAAAGTAACTGGATATAAACAAAATTAAATGGATATTAGCTGATGACTGTTTGGTTAGTTTGTAACTGTTGTTGTATTGCAGAACCTGAATAAATTAGCCGTATTAGTTTCGCATGCTTTATAAAAGTTTACATGATATTTCTTTTCAATAGACCGTTTTACGGTTGGTTAAGCGCATACGCGTCCGCAATGTTCAAAAGGCGGGAATAAGAAAGTTTCAGGCACATTTTGTTATTTTGATTATACGTCAATAAAGTGCCCGATAACATAACATGGCTGAAAAAATATCAACTTTGAAAAGGTCTATTCTTGGTTTTCAATAAGAAATTGTCAAGCGTACACAAAAATGTTAAAGCATTGATTGAATTAGACAATATTAGATCAGACAATACCATTTAAACTTGTAATAAACTTGTTTAGAAAAGACTAAACCATACAAGACCGGACAATGTCCTAACAAGACTCGATAAGACTGGACGATAAGATTAAAAAAAGATTAGATAGAGATTAACAAGAGTTAACTATAGACAAAATTAGAGAAGATATTAGTTTAGAATTAAACTAGTAAATATTGCCTAAATAAAAAAAAATAGAATTCAAATGTGACCGGAAGGAACTGTTTCAGATTTAAATTGTCTAAACTTTCAGAATCTGCAAAAAGAAAAGTGAAAAATTTGCGTTTTCTTTTAGAAATTTGTGAAAAATTGCGAATTTTGACGATACTACGTGTTGCTAATCAAGAGTCAGAGTCGCCGAAATCTACTATGTATTTAGAAATTTCAAGAAATCTCTCAAATTAACTTGAATCTGAATCTAATAAAGAACGAAAAATCAAAATGTTGATTTAAATTGTATTTTTTTTTAATTTCATCGTATTATAAGCTCACCAATAATCATAAACGGATGAACTTCAAAAGTGACATTTGAACTATGAACTAATGACTATCAGCGGCCTGGAAAACCCCTATATACCAATTCACGTTTAAATCTGAAACTCTTTCTATTTTTGGCCAACACTGTGGGGTTGTAGGTTGTCAATTGGACACGAGAGCGAAATTGGGCGCACGAGCGAAGTGAGCACATTTGCTTGAGAGAGCATTTGACAATACAGCCCGTGTTACAAACAATACTTTTTATTACTTATGCGAGGGGTTGTATCTTACGTTCTAAGTTTGGGATCCAGGTGCCATCCAAAAAGAATCAAAAATGAAGAATATGCTTTTTCAATTGTCTCCGGTGGTGTGGATTCGCACTCTCCTCAGTCTCCGGTATCACCATATAATTTATACTCATTTTAAAACGTTTTCTTTAATTTTTATTTCTATTTTCTAATGAAAAAAATACTTCTGTCTCTTTCACGCCACTTTTTTAATAATGAGATCTTGATTGTGTTTATTTTATCTATTTTATTGTTTTTTTAATGTAATCTAGCGATATTGAATATTTACGTGCGTTACCCAATTTATGTGGTAATACAACCAAAAGTGGCATTTCTCGTACTAAAAAACGTACGCGAAGGTAGTACTATTAATGCATCAGTAATAAAAAAAATTGAATTCAAATATGAACGGAAGCAAATGTTTCTGATCTTTAAGAATCTGCAAAAAGAAAACTGGAAAATTTTCGTTTTCTTGTAGAAATTTGTGAAAAATTGCGAATTTTGACTTTACTACGTGTTGCTAATCAAGAGCCAGAGTCGCCAAAATCTACAATTTAGAAATTTTAAGAAATCTCTTTGAATTTGACTGGAATCTGAATCTAATAAAGAACGAAAAATCCAAATTTGTATTTAAATTGTTTGTTTTTTTAATTTTATCGTTTATAAACTTCAAAAGTGACATTTGCACATAACCTCAGCAAAAATAGTGTCAAACTGATTGGCTGTAAGTGGAAATTCTCGATTCAGTGACAAGCAATAGACCTTTTACGGTTAGTTAGGCGCATACGCATCCATCATGTTTAAAAGGTGGGAATTTTCATTGGTTATACGTCAAAAAGTGCCCAAAAAACATGACGGAAATTGACACACGCGCACAAAAAAATGCAACTATGAAAATCTCTCCGGCACGTGGGCCTCGCTGCGACCACGGAGTCGCCCACCACAGATAGTAAAGGTATCGGCCCTCCTTCGCCCTATGGTCGTGTTTTTTTTGACCTGGAGTGCGAACCCGTTGATGGATTTGAGAAATTCAAAAGGCATACTGTGGACTTTTCGTAAGGCATGCTAGAAATGCATGAATTTTTCTTTTTCTGTTTCCGTTTGAAGAGGTGGAAAAAAGTGACTTTGCGACTTCGGACCTACGGTACGTCCTCGGCGGGGTAATGCGCTAAAAATGGTGTCGTTCGAAATTGTACACGTGGAGCTACAATCCGCGAAAAGGGCGATGCAATTCTAAAACACGTGACCGAATATTGAAGGTTTCAATTTACTCAACTATGAAAAATCGTTTAGAGTTTGGACGAGCGTCACAACCCCACAATTGCGATGGACCAGTAAGAGGTTGGAACCTCTTACTGGGTATATATGTCTCCGTATATATGTCGTAACCTTTTCGCAAAATGCGTCATTTCATGAAATACCTAGGCACTACCATAAATGTCTTCGTTTTGTGAAAAATATTAAAATTGCATTTCTCGCCTAGGTAGTTCATGAAATGATAACTCGGCGCCGGCATCTTGAGCTTAATGCCGAGTTTCACCATCAGACGCACGCTAGCCGATAGACCCAAAACACGCTAGGCATTACACGAAGAATAAAACTACATTTTTGATTCTTCGTGTAATGCCTAGCGCGTTTTGGGACGTTCCATAATAAAGAGTAATTATTTAATTTATAACACAATGGAAAGAACAGCTGCAAACAAAGAATAATTTTTTGAAAAAAATGAATATTTTGAAAAGCAGCCCAACAAACATTTTACTTCCGCGCAGTTAAAAGAGGTAAATATTCAATTAAATATTTTCAGGTTAAGGCAACTCTAAATAACTATTTAGGACTGTTTTTCATAATATCTTTCAAAAAAGAATTCTTTCTTTGCAGTTATTCGTTCCATTTTGTTGTAAATTAAACAATTACTCTTTATTACGGAACGTTCCACAACACGCTAGGCATTACAGGAAGAATCAAACTGTATTGTCCGTCTGATTGTGAAACTAGGCTTTAATTACGAGGTGCCGGCGCCGTGTGGTCATTTCATGAACTACCTAGACGGGAAATGCAATTTTAATATTTTTCACTAAACGTCGACGTTTCTGGAAGTGCTTAGGTATTTCATGAAGTGACGTATTTTGCGAAAAGAATACGACATATATACTTTTCTATTTAGAACCATCGGGACGCCCTGCTCTTTAATTTGTCAAATCCCGGACCCGACTCGTTTTTTTCCGATTTTTGTGTTAAAATTGACCCAGATGCGGAACCTGCGGCATCGTTCCCAGATTCTTCCAGCGCCCGTTGCGGGTAAATATCTCGCATCGAACAGACCGGTTTGGAGCCGCGGCGCTCTTCAATCAAGAGAACAGCGTCCACATATGTGATCAAAAAACGCTTTTTTTTTGTTTACATTTTCGTAATTTTCCGCATGATGTCCAAAAACGTGAAATCAACACGGCAAGAGGACTGCTCCTCAATGGTGCATGAAACGATTTCCTGTTTTCGGAAAGAGACCGTAGCCCAAGATCAGTGGCTCTGAAACTATGGGTCGAGACCGCCGGCGTGAGTGGCGTAGTGGTGACGCTCGTGGCCTCATGTTAGAACGCTAACTGACGAGTATAGAGGTCCGAGTTCTATTCCCAGCGCCGGCCGCATTTGTTCCAGAAAGACAAATGTGAAAAATGACAATTAGTGCAACTTACTAGTGCAAAAACATTATTCTGCACCTTACCCAGGTTATTCATGAAATTTTCGTTTGATCGAAAAATAGCGTTATTTATCTTTCATTTGAAAATGACCTTCAAAAGTCGAAACTCGAGTCCTGTAAAGTGTGTAGATTTATATAACTTCACAAGTTCTTTAAAAATAACCTAGTCAAAAATTGGCAAAAATGAGTGACTTGACATGAACACTATTAACTGAAGAGATTTTGATCAAAAGACTTGGACATTTTTGGCCCATGTTAGAAGGATACAATTAACTACGTATATTGGCTTGGACGATTTTTTCGATAAAGGTAGTAGACGTTTAAACGACCGACAAGACCGGACAAGGTCCTTACAAGATTCAGTAAGACTGGACAAGATTAGAAAAGATTGTACGAGATTGAACAAGAATGAAAGTAACTGGATATAAACAAAATTAAATGGATATTAGCTGATGACTGTTTGGTTAATTTGTAACTGTTGTTGTATTGCAGAACCTGAATAAATTAGCCGTATTAGTTTCGCATGCTTTATAAAAGTTTACATGATATTTCTTTTCAATAGACCGTTTTACGGTTGGTTAAGCGCATACGCGTCCGCAATGTTTAAAAGGCGGGAATAAGAATGTTTCAGGCACATTTTGTTATTTTCACTGATTATACGTCAAGTGCCCGATAACATAACATGGCTGAAAAAATATCAACTTTGAAAAGGTCTATTCTTGGTTTTCAATAAGAAATTGTCAAGCGTACACAAAAATGTTAAAGCATTGATTGAATTAGACAATATTAGATCAGACAATACCATTTAAACTTGTAATAAACTTGTTTAGAAAAGACAAAACCATACAAGACCGGACAATGTCCTAACAAGACTCGATAAGACTGGACGATAAGATTAAAAAAAGATTAGATAGAGATTAACAAGAGTTTAACTATAGACAAAATTAGAGAAGATAGTAGTTTAGAATTAAACTAGTAAATATTGCCTAAATAAAAAAAAAATAGAATTCAAATGTGACCGGAAGGAACTGTTTCAGATTTAAATTGTCTGAACTTTAAGAATCTGCAAAAAGAAAAGTGAAAAATTTGCGTTTTCTTTTAGAAATTTGTGAAAAATTGCGAATTTTGACGAGACTACGTGTTGCTAATCAAGAGCCAGAGTCGCCGAAATCTACTATGTATTTAGAAATTTCAAGAAATCTCTGAAATTAACTTGAATCTGAATCTAATAAAGAACGAAAAATCAAAATTTTGATTTAAATTGTATTTTTTTTTAATTTCATCGTATTATAAGCTCACCAATAATCATAAACGGATAAACTTCAAAAGTGACATTTGAACTATGAACTAATGACTATCAGCGGCCTGGAAAACCCCTATATACCAATTCACGTTTAAATCTGAAACTCTTTCTATTTTTTGGCCAACACTGTGGGGTTGTAGGTTGTCAATTGGACACGAGAGCGAAATTGGGCGCACGAGCGAAGTGAGCACATTTGCTTGAGAGAGCATTTGACAATACAGCCCGTGTTACAAACAATACTTTTTATTACTTATGCGAGGGGTTGTATCTTACGTTCTAAGTTTGGGATCCAGGTGCCATCCAAAAAGAATCAAAAATGAAGAATATGCTTTTTCAATTGTCTCCGGTGGTGTGGATTCGCACTCTCCTCAGTCTCCGGTATCACCATATAATTTATACTCATTTTAAAACGTTTTCTTTAATTTTTATTTCTATTTTCTAATGAAAAAAATACTTCTGTCTCTTTCACGCCACTTTTTTAATAATGAGGTCTTGATTGTGTTTATTTTATCTATTTTATTGTTTTTTTAATGTAATCTAGCGATATTGAATATTTACGTGCGTTACCCAATTTATGTGGTAATACAACCAAAAGTGGCATTTCTCGTACTAAAAAACGTACGCGAAGGTAGTACTATTAATGCATCAGTAATAAAAAAAAATTGAATTCAAATATGAACGGAAGCAACTGTTTCTGATCTTTAAGAATCTGCAAAAATAAAACTGGAAAATTTTCGTTTTCTTGTAAAAATTTGTGAAAAATTGCGAATTTTGACTTTACTACGTGTTGCTAATCAAGAGCCAGAGTCGCAAAAATCTACAATTTATAAATTTTAGGAAATCTCTTTGAATTTGACTGGAATCTGAATCTAATAAAGAACGAAAAATCCAAATTCGTATTTAAATTGTTTGTTTTTTTAATTTTATCGTTTATAAACTTCAAAAGCGACATTTGCACATAACCTCAGCAAAAATAGTGTCAAACTGATTGGCTGTAAGTGGAAATTCTCGATTCAGTGACAAGCAATAGACCTTTTACGGTTAGTTAGGCGCATACGCATCCATCATGCTCAAAAGGTGGGAATTTTCATTGCTTATACGTCAAAAAGTGCCCAAAAAACATGACAGAAATTGACACATGCGCACAAAAAAATGCAACTAAGAAAAACTCTCCGGCACGTGGGCCTCGCTGCGACCACGGAGTCGCCCACCACAGATAGTAAAGGTATCGGCCCTCCTTCGCCCTATGGTCGTGTTTTTTTTGACCTGGATTGCGAACCCGTTGATGGATTTGAGAAATTCAAAAGGCATACTGTGGACTTTTCGTAAGGCATGCTAGAAATGCATGAATTTTTCCTTTTCTGTTTCCGTGTGAAGATGTGGAAAAAAGTGACTTTGCGACTTCGGACCTACGGTACGTCCTCGGCGGGGTAATGCGCTAAAAATGGTGTCGTTCGAAATTGTACACGTGGAGCTACAATCCGCGAAAAGGGCGATGCAATTCTAAAACACGTGACCGAATAGTGAAGGTTTCAATTTACTCAACTATGAAAAATCGTTTAGAGTTTGGACGAGCGTCATAACCCCACAATTGCGATGGACCAGTAAGAGGTTCCAATCTTCGTATATATGTCGTAACCTTTTCGCAAAATGCGTCATTTCATGAAATACCTAGGCACTACCATAAATGTCTTCGTTTTGTGAAAAATATTAAAATTGCATTTCTTGCCTAGGTAGTTCATGAAATGACAACTCGGCGCCGGTATCTTGAGCTTAATGCCGAGTTTCACCATCAGACGCACGCTAGCCGATAGACCCAAAACACGCTAGGCATTACACGAAGAATAAAACTACATTTTTGATTCTTCGTGTAATGCCTAGCGCGTTTTGGGACGTTCCATAATAAAGAGTAATTATTTAATTTATAACACAATGGAAAGAACAGCTGCAAACAAAGAATAATTTTTTGAAAAAAATGAATATTTTGAAAAGCAGCCCAACAAACATTTTACTTCCGCGCAGTTAAAAGAGGTAAATATTCAATTAAATATTTTCAGGTTAAGGCAACTCTAAATAACTATTTAGGACTGTTTTTCATAATATCTTTCAAAATTGAATTCTTTCTTTGCAGTTATTCGTTCCATTTTGTTGTAAATTAAACAATTACTCTTTATTACGGAACGTTCCACAACACGCTAGGCATTACAGGAAGAATCAAACTGTATTGTCCGTCTGATTGTGAAACTAGGCTTTAATTACGAGGTGCCGGCGCCGTGTGGTCATTTCATGAACTACCTAGACGGGAAATGCAATTTTAATATTTTTCACTAAACGTCGACGTTTCTGGAAGTGCTTAGGTATTTCACGAAGTGACGGATTTTGCGAAAAGAATACGACATATATACTTTTGTTTTCTATTTAGAACCATCGGGACGCCCTGCTCTTTAATTTGTCAAATCCCGGACCCGACTCGTTTTTTTTCTGATTTTTGTGTTAAAATTGACCCAGATGCGGAACCTGCGGCATCGTTCCCAGATTCTTCCAGCGCCCGTTGCGGGTAAATATCTCGCATCGAACAGACCGGTTTGGAGCCGCGGCGCTCTTCAATCAAGAGAACAGCGTCCACATATGTGATCAAAAAAACGCTTTTTTTTGTTTACATTTTCGTAATTTTGCGATTTCACAAGGGAATCAAAACCTATAGGGTACTTCCCGTTGACCTAGAATCATAAAATTTGGCAAGAAGAGGTGTCTTGCAGCACATGTAAAGGGAAAAATCTGAAAACCGTAAATATGTAGTTTAATTACAAGAAAAATGCGAATTTACTATTAGAAACTTATGAAAATACACTCATGTTGTAGTAGTGGTATTGTCAGGCTCCAGAAGCAAATGGGTTGCATACAGTTAGGTCCTAATCGGTAAGGTCCGAAGGTTAAAAAGTATGTGTTGGCACCAAACTGTTTATTCTGAATTTTCATTGTTTATATTCGTTATGCATTTCATCACGTACGCTCTATATACATAATATATACAGGGTATATATTGTGTCTAAATTTTGCTTGTTTATAACCGACATGCGACATACTCAAGTCCCGTAACATCCTGTTCATCCTGTTTATAATCTACATATACTTTAATCACGTACGCCCTATATTTTTTGGTAGTCAATTGCCCAAAAGCAGTCAATTGAACAACTGAATGTTAAGAGTATCGAAATAGATCTAGAAATAGTTAATATATTAGTTTATATTAGATCTAGAAATAGTTAGATCTTAATATAAGTTAGTGAATAAGTGTAATACTAAAATAAAGTTTTCTTTTTATAAGTTTAAAAATATTCGCGTTAATTAAAAAAAAATACCCTGTATACCTTTATACAGGTATACAGTATATAGGTATACAGGCAAAATTGAGCAGTAAAAACAAATAGTGAAGTTCCAGAACCCCTAAACACTCATAGTGGACGGGGAACGTATGGTAATAAAATATAGGGTAGAATTCCATCGTACGACAGCGACATCTTGAGGTTATGCTTGCAGCGGTACTAAGATGGTCGTGATTTCAGGAGGGCCACTTGTCAAGTTAACTGAATGTGCTTGCTACGTCCTCCACAAAAAAAAGATACCTTACTTACAAGTTTGTACGGAACCCTCGGTGCGCGAGTCACAACTCACACTTGGCCGGTATTTTTTTTTTAATATATCGATATTTTCTCGGTAGTAAATATGTGGTAAAAACCTAATTTCCGGTCTAATCATCATCAAATTTGCTTTAAAATAAGAAAAAAGTAAATTTTTTGATTTATAAAGGAAAAAATAAAAAATAAAGATCGCGGTGTGCAACCTAATCTATCCTGGGATAAACCAACGGTCCTTGCCACTTTATCTTATTTTTCTCGAGACAATTGAGAAATTGTGATCCATCACAATTTTTCAATTTTGTTGTAAAAAAAAGTAAAAGTGGCAACGCCGGCGCCGAGATGATTACATGGGCAAACTTTTTGTCACGTGACCAGAAATTTACAGACAACAAAAACACTAATATTTATTGAACAAGGCAGCATAGCAGCTTCATTTTTGCTTTCCGATATTAGTTAAGCAGGGCTAAAGACGATTAAAAACAATTACACCAGGTAAAAAGTCCGCAACTCCAAGTTTTAGAAAAAACATTATTCTGCACCTTACCCAGGTTATTTATAAAATTTTCGTTTGATCGAAAAATAGCTATATTTATCTTTCATTTGAAAATGACCTTCAAAAGTCGAAACTCGAGTCCTGTAAAGTGTGTAGATTTATATAACTTCACAAGTTCTTTAAAAATAACCTAGTCAAAAATTGGCAAAAATGAGTGACTTGACATGAACACTATTAACTGAAGAGATTTTGATCAAAAGACTTGGTCATTTTTGGCCCATGTTAGAAGGATACAATTAACTACGTATATTGGCTTGGACGATTTTTTCGATAAAGGTAGTAGACGTTTAAACGACCGACAAGACCGGACAAGGTCCTTACAAGACTCAATAAGACTGGACAAGATTAGAAAAGATTGTACGAGATTGAACAAGAGTGAAAGTAACTGGATATAAACAAAATTAAATGGATATTAGCTGATGACTGTTTGGTTAGTTTGTAACTGTTGTTGTATTGCAGAACCTGAATAAATTAGCCGTATTAGTTTCGCATGCTTTATAAAAGTTTACATGATATTTCTTTTCAATAGACCGTTTTACGGTTGGTTAAGCGCATACGCGTCCGCAATGTTTAAAAGGCGGGAATAAGAAAGTTTCAGGCACATGTTGTTATTTTCACTGATTATACGTCAATAAAGTGCCCGATAACATAACATGGCTGAAAAAATATCAACTTTGAAAAGGTCTATTCTTGGTTTTCAATAAGAAATTGTCAAACGTACACAAAAATGTTAAAGCATTGATTGAATTAGACAATATTAGATCAGACAATACCATTTAAACTTGTAATAAACTTGTTTAGAAAAGACAAAACCATACAAGACCGGACAATGTCCTAACAAGACTCGATAAGACTGGACGATAAAATTAAAAAAAGATTAGATAAAGATTAACAAGAGTTTAACTATAGACAAAATTAGAGAAGATAGTAGTTTACAATTAAACTAGTAAATATTGCCTAAATAAAAAAAAATAGAATTCAAATGTGACCGGAAGGAACTGTTTTAGATTTAAATTGTCTGAACTTTAAGAATCTGCAAAAAGAAAAGTGAAAAATTTGCGTTTTCTTTTAGAAATTTGTGAAAAATTGCCAATTTTGACGATACTACGGTTGCTAATCAAGAGCCAGAGTCGCCGAAATCTACTATGAATTTAGAAATTTCAAGAAATCTCTGAAATTAACTTGAATCTGAATCTAATAAAGAACGAAAAATCAAAATTTTGATTTAAATTGGATTTTTTTTTAATTTCATCGTATTATAAGCTCACCAATAATCATAAACGGATAAACTTCAAAAGTGACATTTGCACACAACCTTTGCGAAAATAGTGTCAAACTGATCGGCTGTAAGTGCAAATTCTCGATTCAGCGGCAAGCAATACACTTTTTCACGGTTAGTTAGGCGCATGCGCGTCCGTCATGTTTAAAAGGCGGGGATTTGAAAGCTTCGGGCACATTTTGTTATATTCATTGATTATACGTCAAAAAGTGTCCGAAAAAAATGCATTTGACACATACGCACAAACAAAATTCAAATTACTCAATTTTGAAAAAAAAAACGTTTAGAGTTTGGAAGGGCATCACGACCCCGAGGTGCGATGAACCAGTGCGAGGTTTCCATCGCCGTATATATCCTTTTCTTTTCTATTTAGAAATCACCAGCAAGACGCCCTGCTCTATAATTTGTCGAATCTCGGAAAATTCTTACGGACGTCTGCAAAACAGTGTTTTTCTTACAGCCCGGCGCCATTCGGGACGCAATCGCAATTAACCTACCAAACAAACTAAAAGGCACTATGCCGAACCGATTGGTATTGGTCCGGTCCTGATCCGACAGTTGGTTATGCCAGGAAAAGTATCCCCGCAAATTAGGTGTAAAAAATCGCTTTTTGTGTTAAAATTGACCCAGAACGGGGGGAATGTGATGCCACAGGTTTGGCATTGCGGGTAAATATCTCGCACCGAACGGATGGATTTGGAGCCGCGGCGCTCCTCAATCAAGAGAATAGCGTCCACAGATGTGATAAGAAAACGTTTTTTTTTTCATTTACATTTGCTGCAACAGCAGGTGAACCGGTGGTCGCTTACTTTTCCGCATGATGTCAAAAAACGTGAAATCAACGCGGCAAGAGGACGCAGTAAAAAAAATAGAGCTGCGGAGCAAAATTGATCCTCAATGGTGCAAGAAACGATTTCCTGTTTTTGTCACTGGAGGACGCTCTTGCGAGCGGAAGACCGACGCGGCTCTAGACAAAGAAGGCGAAAGCCTTGTCAGTTTTACAAAACGCAAAGTTCCAGTCAGCTTTACAACAGAAAATGACAATTTCCTGTTTCGACTCGCAAGAAGAACAGGGTTCTTAAAGAAAAAGTGAAAAATTTAAAACGCTCGCACAGCTGCCCCCTGCGGCGGCGGAGCTTTAAGCTTATCCAAAAAAACCTAATTTTTTGCACAATTCGTCCAAAAAGAAATCAAGACGTCTACAGCATTTTTGCTAAATTTTTCGTAATTTTCAAAAAAATTATGTGTCTGATCCTGCCTGATCCTGTCAGGTCCTGTATGGTCGTGTCTGGTGATGTCTGGTCTTCTCTGATTTTGTATGGTCTTGCGTGCTCTTGTCTAGTGTTGTCTAGTCTTGTATAGTATTGTCTGATCTTGTCTAGTCTTGTCTTGTTTAATCAAGCCAAATATTGTCTAGTCTTGCCAAATATTGTCTAGTCTTGTCTAGTCTTGTCTAGTCTTGTCTAGTCTTGTCTAGTCTAGTCTTGTCTGGTCTTGTCTGGTCTTGTCTGGTCTTGTCTGGTCTTGTCTGGTCTTGTCTGGTCTTGTCTGGTCTTGTCTGGTCTTGTCTGGTCTTGTCTGGTCTTGTCTGGTCTTGTCTGGTCTTGTCTGGTCTTGTCTGGTCTTGTCTGGTCTTGTCTGGTCTTGTCTGGTCTTGTCTGGTCTTGTCTGGTCTTGTCTGGTCTTGTCTGGTCTTGTCTGGTCTTGTCCGGTCTTGTCCGGTCTTGTCTGGTCTTGTCTGGTCTTGTCTGGTCTTGTCTGGTCTTGTCTGGTCTTGTCTGGTCTTGTCTGGTCTTGTCTGGTCTTGTCTGGTCTTGTCTGGTCTTGTCTGGTCTTGTCTGGTCTTGTCTGGTCTTGTCTGGTCTTGTCTGGTCTTGTCTGGTCTTGTCTGGTCTTGTCTGGTCTTGTCTGGTCTTGTCTGGTCTTGTCTGGTCTTGTCTGGTCTTGTCTGGTCTTGTCTGGTCTTGTCTGGTCTTGTCTGGTCTTGTCTGGTCTTGTCTGGTCTTGTCTGGTCTTGTCTGGTCTTGTCTGGTCTTGTCTGGTCTTGTCTGGTCTTGTCTGGTCTTGTCTGGTCTTGTCTGGTCTTGTCTGGTCTTGTCTGGTCTTGTCTGGTCTTGTCTAGCCTTGTCTAGCCTTGTCTAGCCTTGTCTAGTCTTGTCTAGTCTTGTCTAGTCTTGTCTAGTCTTGTCTAGTCTTGCCTAGCCTTGTCTAGCCTTGTCTAGACTTGTCTAGACTTGTCTAGACTTGTCTAGTCTTGTCTAGTCTTGTCTAGTCTTGTCTAGTCTTGTCTAGTCTTGTCTAGTCTTGTCTAGTCTTGTCTAGTCTTGTCTAGTCTTGTCTAGTCTTGTCTAGTCTTGTCTAGTCTTGTCTAGTCTTGTCTAGTCTTGTCTAGTCTTGTCTAGTCTTGTCTAGTCTTGTCTAGTCTTGTCTAGTCTTGTCTAGTCTTGTCTAGTCTTGTCTAGTCTTGTCTAGTCTTGTCTAGTCTTGTCTAGTCTTGTCTAGTCTTGTCTAGTCTTGTCTAGTCTTGTCTAGTCTTGTCTAGTCTTGTCTAGTCTTGTCTAGTCTTGTCTAGTCTTGTCTAGTCTTGTCTAGTCTTGTCTGGTCTTGTCTGGTCTTGTCTGGTCTTGTCTCGTCTTGTCTAGTCTTGTCTAGTCTTGTCTAGTCTTGTCTAGTCTTGTCTAGTCTTGTCTAGTCTTGTCTAGTCTTGTCTAGTCTTGTCTAGTCTTGTCTAGTCTTGTCTAGTCTTGTCTAGTCTTGTCTAGTCTTGTCTAGTCTTGTCTAGTCTTGTCTAGTCTTGTCTAGTCTTGTCTAGTCTTGTCTAGTCTTGTCTTGTCTAGTCTTGTCTAGTATTGCTTAGTCTTGCCTAGTCTTGCCTAGTCTTGCCTAGTCTTGTCTAGCCTTGTCTGTCTTGTCTGGTCTTGTCTGGGCTTATCTGGTGATGTCTGGTCGTGCCTGGTTCCTCTCTGATGTTGTTTGATCTTGTTTATTCTACTCTCATCTTGACTAGTGTTGTCTAGTATTGTCCAGTCTTATCTGTTCTTATCTGATCTTGTCTGGTCTTGTCTGTCATTTGTTGATCTTGTCTGGTCATGTCTGGTCTTGTCTAGTCGTGTCTAGTGTTGTCTGATCTTTTCTGATGTTGTATGGTCTTGTCTGGTCTAGTCTCATCTTGTCTAGTGTTGCCTAGTATTGTACAGTTTTGTATGGTCTTATCTGATCTTGTCTGGTCTTCTATGGCCTTGTCTGGTCTTGTCTCGTCTTGTCTCGTCTTGTCTCGTCTTGTCTTGTCTCGTGTTGTCTCGTCTTGTCTCGTCTTGTCTCGTCTTGTCTCGTCTTGTCTCGTCTTGTCTCGTCTTGTCTCGTTTTATCTCGTCTGACAAGACCGGACAAGGTCCTTACAAGATTCAGTAAGACTGGACAAGATTAGAAAAGATTGTACGAGATTGAACAAGAATGAAAGTAACTGGATATAAACAAAATTAAATGGATATTAGCTGATGACTGTTTGGTTAATTTGTAACTGTTGTTGTATTGCAGAACCTGAATAAATTAGCCGTATTAGTTTCGCATGCTTTATAAAAGTTTACATGATATTTCTTTTCAATAGACCGTTTTACGGTTGGTTAAGCGCATACGCGTCCGCAATGTTTAAAAGGCGGGAATAAGAATGTTTCAGGCACATTTTGTTATTTTCACTGATTATACGTCAAGTGCCCGATAACATAACATGGCTGAAAAAATATCAACTTTGAAAAGGTCTATTCTTGGTTTTCAATAAGAAATTGTCAAGCGTACACAAAAATGTTAAAGCATTGATTGAATTAGACAATATTAGATCAGACAATACCATTTAAACTTGTAATAAACTTGTTTAGAAAAGACAAAACCATACAAGACCGGACAATGTCCTAACAAGACTCGATAAGACTGGACGATAAGATTAAAAAAAGATTAGATAGAGATTAACAAGAGTTTAACTATAGACAAAATTAGAGAAGATAGTAGTTTAGAATTAAACTAGTAAATATTGCCTAAATAAAAAAAAAATAGAATTCAAATGTGACCGGAAGGAACTGTTTCAGATTTAAATTGTCTGAACTTTAAGAATCTGCAAAAAGAAAAGTGAAAAATTTGCGTTTTCTTTTAGAAATTTGTGAAAAATTGCGAATTTTGACGAGACTACGTGTTGCTAATCAAGAGCCAGAGTCGCCGAAATCTACTATGTATTTAGAAATTTCAAGAAATCTCTGAAATTAACTTGAATCTGAATCTAATAAAGAACGAAAAATCAAAATTTTGATTTAAATTGTATTTTTTTTTAATTTCATCGTATTATAAGCTCACCAATAATCATAAACGGATAAACTTCAAAAGTGACATTTGAACTATGAACTAATGACTATCAGCGGCCTGGAAAACCCCTATATACCAATTCACGTTTAAATCTGAAACTCTTTCTATTTTTTGGCCAACACTGTGGGGTTGTAGGTTGTCAATTGGACACGAGAGCGAAATTGGGCGCACGAGCGAAGTGAGCACATTTGCTTGAGAGAGCATTTGACAATACAGCCCGTGTTACAAACAATACTTTTTATTACTTATGCGAGGGGTTGTATCTTACGTTCTAAGTTTGGGATCCAGGTGCCATCCAAAAAGAATCAAAAATGAAGAATATGCTTTTTCAATTGTCTCCGGTGGTGTGGATTCGCACTCTCCTCAGTCTCCGGTATCACCATATAATTTATACTCATTTTAAAACGTTTTCTTTAATTTTTATTTCTATTTTCTAATGAAAAAAATACTTCTGTCTCTTTCACGCCACTTTTTTAATAATGAGGTCTTGATTGTGTTTATTTTATCTATTTTATTGTTTTTTTAATGTAATCTAGCGATATTGAATATTTACGTGCGTTACCCAATTTATGTGGTAATACAACCAAAAGTGGCATTTCTCGTACTAAAAAACGTACGCGAAGGTAGTACTATTAATGCATCAGTAATAAAAAAAAATTGAATTCAAATATGAACGGAAGCAACTGTTTCTGATCTTTAAGAATCTGCAAAAATAAAACTGGAAAATTTTCGTTTTCTTGTAAAAATTTGTGAAAAATTGCGAATTTTGACTTTACTACGTGTTGCTAATCAAGAGCCAGAGTCGCAAAAATCTACAATTTATAAATTTTAGGAAATCTCTTTGAATTTGACTGGAATCTGAATCTAATAAAGAACGAAAAATCCAAATTCGTATTTAAATTGTTTGTTTTTTTAATTTTATCGTTTATAAACTTCAAAAGCGACATTTGCACATAACCTCAGCAAAAATAGTGTCAAACTGATTGGCTGTAAGTGGAAATTCTCGATTCAGTGACAAGCAATAGACCTTTTACGGTTAGTTAGGCGCATACGCATCCATCATGCTCAAAAGGTGGGAATTTTCATTGCTTATACGTCAAAAAGTGCCCAAAAAACATGACAGAAATTGACACATGCGCACAAAAAAATGCAACTAAGAAAAACTCTCCGGCACGTGGGCCTCGCTGCGACCACGGAGTCGCCCACCACAGATAGTAAAGGTATCGGCCCTCCTTCGCCCTATGGTCGTGTTTTTTTTGACCTGGATTGCGAACCCGTTGATGGATTTGAGAAATTCAAAAGGCATACTGTGGACTTTTCGTAAGGCATGCTAGAAATGCATGAATTTTTCCTTTTCTGTTTCCGTGTGAAGATGTGGAAAAAAGTGACTTTGCGACTTCGGACCTACGGTACGTCCTCGGCGGGGTAATGCGCTAAAAATGGTGTCGTTCGAAATTGTACACGTGGAGCTACAATCCGCGAAAAGGGCGATGCAATTCTAAAACACGTGACCGAATAGTGAAGGTTTCAATTTACTCAACTATGAAAAATCGTTTAGAGTTTGGACGAGCGTCATAACCCCACAATTGCGATGGACCAGTAAGAGGTTCCAATCTTCGTATATATGTCGTAACCTTTTCGCAAAATGCGTCATTTCATGAAATACCTAGGCACTACCATAAATGTCTTCGTTTTGTGAAAAATATTAAAATTGCATTTCTTGCCTAGGTAGTTCATGAAATGACAACTCGGCGCCGGTATCTTGAGCTTAATGCCGAGTTTCACCATCAGACGCACGCTAGCCGATAGACCCAAAACACGCTAGGCATTACACGAAGAATAAAACTACATTTTTGATTCTTCGTGTAATGCCTAGCGCGTTTTGGGACGTTCCATAATAAAGAGTAATTATTTAATTTATAACACAATGGAAAGAACAGCTGCAAACAAAGAATAATTTTTTGAAAAAAATGAATATTTTGAAAAGCAGCCCAACAAACATTTTACTTCCGCGCAGTTAAAAGAGGTAAATATTCAATTAAATATTTTCAGGTTAAGGCAACTCTAAATAACTATTTAGGACTGTTTTTCATAATATCTTTCAAAATTGAATTCTTTCTTTGCAGTTATTCGTTCCATTTTGTTGTAAATTAAACAATTACTCTTTATTACGGAACGTTCCACAACACGCTAGGCATTACAGGAAGAATCAAACTGTATTGTCCGTCTGATTGTGAAACTAGGCTTTAATTACGAGGTGCCGGCGCCGTGTGGTCATTTCATGAACTACCTAGACGGGAAATGCAATTTTAATATTTTTCACTAAACGTCGACGTTTCTGGAAGTGCTTAGGTATTTCACGAAGTGACGGATTTTGCGAAAAGAATACGACATATATACTTTTGTTTTCTATTTAGAACCATCGGGACGCCCTGCTCTTTAATTTGTCAAATCCCGGACCCGACTCGTTTTTTTTCTGATTTTTGTGTTAAAATTGACCCAGATGCGGAACCTGCGGCATCGTTCCCAGATTCTTCCAGCGCCCGTTGCGGGTAAATATCTCGCATCGAACAGACCGGTTTGGAGCCGCGGCGCTCTTCAATCAAGAGAACAGCGTCCACATATGTGATCAAAAAAACGCTTTTTTTTGTTTACATTTTCGTAATTTTGCGATTTCACAAGGGAATCAAAACCTATAGGGTACTTCCCGTTGACCTAGAATCATAAAATTTGGCAAGAAGAGGTGTCTTGCAGCACATGTAAAGGGAAAAATCTGAAAACCGTAAATATGTAGTTTAATTACAAGAAAAATGCGAATTTACTATTAGAAACTTATGAAAATACACTCATGTTGTAGTAGTGGTATTGTCAGGCTCCAGAAGCAAATGGGTTGCATACAGTTAGGTCCTAATCGGTAAGGTCCGAAGGTTAAAAAGTATGTGTTGGCACCAAACTGTTTATTCTGAATTTTCATTGTTTATATTCGTTATGCATTTCATCACGTACGCTCTATATACATAATATATACAGGGTATATATTGTGTCTAAATTTTGCTTGTTTATAACCGACATGCGACATACTCAAGTCCCGTAACATCCTGTTCATCCTGTTTATAATCTACATATACTTTAATCACGTACGCCCTATATTTTTTGGTAGTCAATTGCCCAAAAGCAGTCAATTGAACAACTGAATGTTAAGAGTATCGAAATAGATCTAGAAATAGTTAATATATTAGTTTATATTAGATCTAGAAATAGTTAGATCTTAATATAAGTTAGTGAATAAGTGTAATACTAAAATAAAGTTTTCTTTTTATAAGTTTAAAAATATTCGCGTTAATTAAAAAAAAATACCCTGTATACCTTTATACAGGTATACAGTATATAGGTATACAGGCAAAATTGAGCAGTAAAAACAAATAGTGAAGTTCCAGAACCCCTAAACACTCATAGTGGACGGGGAACGTATGGTAATAAAATATAGGGTAGAATTCCATCGTACGACAGCGACATCTTGAGGTTATGCTTGCAGCGGTACTAAGATGGTCGTGATTTCAGGAGGGCCACTTGTCAAGTTAACTGAATGTGCTTGCTACGTCCTCCACAAAAAAAAGATACCTTACTTACAAGTTTGTACGGAACCCTCGGTGCGCGAGTCACAACTCACACTTGGCCGGTATTTTTTTTTTAATATATCGATATTTTCTCGGTAGTAAATATGTGGTAAAAACCTAATTTCCGGTCTAATCATCATCAAATTTGCTTTAAAATAAGAAAAAAGTAAATTTTTTGATTTATAAAGGAAAAAATAAAAAATAAAGATCGCGGTGTGCAACCTAATCTATCCTGGGATAAACCAACGGTCCTTGCCACTTTATCTTATTTTTCTCGAGACAATTGAGAAATTGTGATCCATCACAATTTTTCAATTTTGTTGTAAAAAAAAGTAAAAGTGGCAACGCCGGCGCCGAGATGATTACATGGGCAAACTTTTTGTCACGTGACCAGAAATTTACAGACAACAAAAACACTAATATTTATTGAACAAGGCAGCATAGCAGCTTCATTTTTGCTTTCCGATATTAGTTAAGCAGGGCTAAAGACGATTAAAAACAATTACACCAGGTAAAAAGTCCGCAACTCCAAGTTTTAGAAAAAACATTATTCTGCACCTTACCCAGGTTATTTATAAAATTTTCGTTTGATCGAAAAATAGCTATATTTATCTTTCATTTGAAAATGACCTTCAAAAGTCGAAACTCGAGTCCTGTAAAGTGTGTAGATTTATATAACTTCACAAGTTCTTTAAAAATAACCTAGTCAAAAATTGGCAAAAATGAGTGACTTGACATGAACACTATTAACTGAAGAGATTTTGATCAAAAGACTTGGTCATTTTTGGCCCATGTTAGAAGGATACAATTAACTACGTATATTGGCTTGGACGATTTTTTCGATAAAGGTAGTAGACGTTTAAACGACCGACAAGACCGGACAAGGTCCTTACAAGATTCAGTAAGACTGGACAAGATTAGAAAAGATTGTACGAGATTGAACAAGAGTGAAAGTAACTGGATATAAACAAAATTAAATGGATATTAGCTGATGACTGTTTGGTTAATTTGTAACTGTTGTTGTATTGCAGAACCTGAATAAATTAGCCGTATTAGTTTCGCATGCTTTATAAAAGTTTACATGATATTTCTTTTCAATAGACCGTTTTACGGTTGGTTAAGCGCATACGCGTCCGCAATGTTTAAAAGGCGGGAATAAGAAAGTTTCAGGCACATGTTGTTATTTTCACTGATTATACGTCAATAAAGTGCCCGATAACATAACATGGCTGAAAAAATATCAACTTTGAAAAGGTCTATTCTTGGTTTTCAATAAGAAATTGTCAAACGTACACAAAAATGTTAAAGCATTGATTGAATTAGACAATATTAGATCAGACAATACCATTTAAACTTGTAATAAACTTGTTTAGAAAAGACAAAACCATACAAGACCGGACAATGTCCTAACAAGACTCGATAAGACTGGACGATAAAATTAAAAAAAGATTAGATAAAGATTAACAAGAGTTTAACTATAGACAAAATTAGAGAAGATAGTAGTTTACAATTAAACTAGTAAATATTGCCTAAATAAAAAAAAATAGAATTCAAATGTGACCGGAAGGAACTGTTTTAGATTTAAATTGTCTGAACTTTAAGAATCTGCAAAAAGAAAAGTGAAAAATTTGCGTTTTCTTTTAGAAATTTGTGAAAAATTGCCAATTTTGACGATACTACGGTTGCTAATCAAGAGCCAGAGTCGCCGAAATCTACTATGAATTTAGAAATTTCAAGAAATCTCTGAAATTAACTTGAATCTGAATCTAATAAAGAACGAAAAATCAAAATTTTGATTTAAATTGGATTTTTTTTTAATTTCATCGTATTATAAGCTCACCAATAATCATAAACGGATAAACTTCAAAAGTGACATTTGCACACAACCTTTGCGAAAATAGTGTCAAACTGATCGGCTGTAAGTGCAAATTCTCGATTCAGCGGCAAGCAATACACTTTTTCACGGTTAGTTAGGCGCATGCGCGTCCGTCATGTTTAAAAGGCGGGGATTTGAAAGCTTCGGGCACATTTTGTTATATTCATTGATTATACGTCAAAAAGTGTCCGAAAAAAATGCATTTGACACATACGCACAAACAAAATTCAAATTACTCAATTTTGAAAAAAAAAACGTTTAGAGTTTGGAAGGGCATCACGACCCCGAGGTGCGATGAACCAGTGCGAGGTTTCCATCGCCGTATATATCCTTTTCTTTTCTATTTAGAAATCACCAGCAAGACGCCCTGCTCTATAATTTGTCGAATCTCGGAAAATTCTTACGGACGTCTGCAAAACAGTGTTTTTCTTACAGCCCGGCGCCATTCGGGACGCAATCGCAATTAACCTACCAAACAAACTAAAAGGCACTATGCCGAACCGATTGGTATTGGTCCGGTCCTGATCCGACAGTTGGTTATGCCAGGAAAAGTATCCCCGCAAATTAGGTGTAAAAAATCGCTTTTTGTGTTAAAATTGACCCAGAACGGGGGGAATGTGATGCCACAGGTTTGGCATTGCGGGTAAATATCTCGCACCGAACGGATGGATTTGGAGCCGCGGCGCTCCTCAATCAAGAGAATAGCGTCCACAGATGTGATAAGAAAACGTTTTTTTTTTCATTTACATTTGCTGCAACAGCAGGTGAACCGGTGGTCGCTTACTTTTCCGCATGATGTCAAAAAACGTGAAATCAACGCGGCAAGAGGACGCAGTAAAAAAAATAGAGCTGCGGAGCAAAATTGATCCTCAATGGTGCAAGAAACGATTTCCTGTTTTTGTCACTGGAGGACGCTCTTGCGAGCGGAAGACCGACGCGGCTCTAGACAAAGAAGGCGAAAGCCTTGTCAGTTTTACAAAACGCAAAGTTCCAGTCAGCTTTACAACAGAAAATGACAATTTCCTGTTTCGACTCGCAAGAAGAACAGGGTTCTTAAAGAAAAAGTGAAAAATTTAAAACGCTCGCACAGCTGCCCCCTGCGGCGGCGGAGCTTTAAGCTTATCCAAAAAAACCTAATTTTTTGCACAATTCGTCCAAAAAGAAATCAAGACGTCTACAGCATTTTTGCTAAATTTTTCGTAATTTTCAAAAAAATTATGTGTCTGATCCTGCCTGATCCTGTCAGGTCCTGTATGGTCGTGTCTGGTGATGTCTGGTCTTCTCTGATTTTGTATGGTCTTGCGTGCTCTTGTCTAGTGTTGTCTAGTCTTGTATAGTATTGTCTGATCTTGTCTAGTCTTGTCTTGTTTAATCAAGCCAAATATTGTCTAGTCTTGCCAAATATTGTCTAGTCTTGTCTAGTCTTGTCTAGTCTTGTCTAGTCTTGTCTAGTCTAGTCTTGTCTGGTCTTGTCTGGTCTTGTCTGGTCTTGTCTGGTCTTGTCTGGTCTTGTCTGGTCTTGTCTGGTCTTGTCTGGTCTTGTCTGGTCTTGTCTGGTCTTGTCTGGTCTTGTCTGGTCTTGTCTGGTCTTGTCTGGTCTTGTCTGGTCTTGTCTGGTCTTGTCTGGTCTTGTCTGGTCTTGTCTGGTCTTGTCTGGTCTTGTCTGGTCTTGTCTGGTCTTGTCCGGTCTTGTCCGGTCTTGTCTGGTCTTGTCTGGTCTTGTCTGGTCTTGTCTGGTCTTGTCTGGTCTTGTCTGGTCTTGTCTGGTCTTGTCTGGTCTTGTCTGGTCTTGTCTGGTCTTGTCTGGTCTTGTCTGGTCTTGTCTGGTCTTGTCTGGTCTTGTCTGGTCTTGTCTGGTCTTGTCTGGTCTTGTCTGGTCTTGTCTGGTCTTGTCTGGTCTTGTCTGGTCTTGTCTGGTCTTGTCTGGTCTTGTCTGGTCTTGTCTGGTCTTGTCTGGTCTTGTCTGGTCTTGTCTGGTCTTGTCTGGTCTTGTCTGGTCTTGTCTGGTCTTGTCTGGTCTTGTCTGGTCTTGTCTGGTCTTGTCTGGTCTTGTCTGGTCTTGTCTGGTCTTGTCTGGTCTTGTCTGGTCTTGTCTAGCCTTGTCTAGCCTTGTCTAGCCTTGTCTAGTCTTGTCTAGTCTTGTCTAGTCTTGTCTAGTCTTGTCTAGTCTTGCCTAGCCTTGTCTAGCCTTGTCTAGACTTGTCTAGACTTGTCTAGACTTGTCTAGTCTTGTCTAGTCTTGTCTAGTCTTGTCTAGTCTTGTCTAGTCTTGTCTAGTCTTGTCTAGTCTTGTCTAGTCTTGTCTAGTCTTGTCTAGTCTTGTCTAGTCTTGTCTAGTCTTGTCTAGTCTTGTCTAGTCTTGTCTAGTCTTGTCTAGTCTTGTCTAGTCTTGTCTAGTCTTGTCTAGTCTTGTCTAGTCTTGTCTAGTCTTGTCTAGTCTTGTCTAGTCTTGTCTAGTCTTGTCTAGTCTTGTCTAGTCTTGTCTAGTCTTGTCTAGTCTTGTCTAGTCTTGTCTAGTCTTGTCTAGTCTTGTCTAGTCTTGTCTAGTCTTGTCTAGTCTTGTCTAGTCTTGTCTAGTCTTGTCTGGTCTTGTCTGGTCTTGTCTGGTCTTGTCTCGTCTTGTCTAGTCTTGTCTAGTCTTGTCTAGTCTTGTCTAGTCTTGTCTAGTCTTGTCTAGTCTTGTCTAGTCTTGTCTAGTCTTGTCTAGTCTTGTCTAGTCTTGTCTAGTCTTGTCTAGTCTTGTCTAGTCTTGTCTAGTCTTGTCTAGTCTTGTCTAGTCTTGTCTAGTCTTGTCTAGTCTTGTCTAGTCTTGTCTAGTCTTGTCTAGTCTTGTCTAGTCTTGTCTAGTCTTGTCTAGTCTTGTCTAGTCTTGTCTAGTCTTGTCTAGTCTTGTCTAGTCTTGTCTAGTCTTGTCTAGTCTTGTCTAGTCTTGTCTAGTCTTGTCTAGTCTTGTCTAGTCTTGTCTAGTCTTGTCTAGTCTTGTCTAGTCTTGTCTAGTCTTGTCTAGTCTTGTCTAGTCTTGTCTAGTCTTGTCTAGTCTTGTCTAGTCTTGTCTAGTCTTGTCTAGTCTTGTCTAGTCTTGTCTAGTCTTGTCTAGTCTTGTCTAGTCTTGTCTAGTCTTGTCTAGTCTTGTCTAGTCTTGTCTAGTCTTGTCTGGTCTTGTCTGGTCTTGTCTGGTCTTGTCTCGTCTTGTCTAGTCTTGTCTAGTCTTGTCTAGTCTTGTCTAGTCTTGTCTAGTCTTGTCTAGTCTTGTCTAGTCTTGTCTAGTCTTGTCTAGTCTTGTCTAGTCTTGTCTAGTCTTGTCTAGTCTTGTCTAGTCTTGTCTAGTCTTGTCTAGTCTTGTCTAGTCTTGTCTAGTCTTGTCTAGTCTTGTCTTGTCTAGTCTTGTCTAGTATTGCTTAGTCTTGCCTAGTCTTGCCTAGACTTGCCTAGTCTTGTCTAGCCTTGTCTGTCTTGTCTGGTCTTGTCTGGGCTTATCTGGTGATGTCTGGTCGTGCCTGGTTCCTCTCTGATGTTGTTTGATCTTGTTTATTCTACTCTCATCTTGACTAGTGTTGTCTAGTATTGTCCAGTCTTATCTGTTCTTATCTGATCTTGTCTGGTCTTGTCTGTCATTTGTTGATCTTGTCTGGTCATGTCTGGTCTTGTCTAGTCGTGTCTAGTGTTGTCTGATCTTTTCTGATGTTGTATGGTCTTGTCTGGTCTAGTCTCATCTTGTCTAGTGTTGCCTAGTATTGTACAGTTTTGTATGGTCTTATCTGATCTTGTCTGGTCTTCTATGGCCTTGTCTGGTCTTGTCTCGTCTTGTCTCGTCTTGTCTCGTCTTGTCTTGTCTCGTGTTGTCTCGTCTTGTCTCGTCTTGTCTCGTCTTGTCTCGTCTTGTCTCGTCTTGTCTCGTCTTGTCTCGTCTTGTCTGATCTTGTCTGATCTTGTCTAGTCTTGTCTAGTCTAGTCTTGTCTAGTCTTCTCTAGTCTTGTCAAGTCTTGTGTCGTCTTGTCCTGACTGATCTTGTCTAGTCTTGTCTTATCTTGTACGGTCTTGTCTGGTCTAGTCTCATCATGTCTAGTGTTGCCTAGTATTGTTCAGTCTTGTACATTTTTGTCTAGCCTTGCCTGGTCATGCCTAGTCTTGTATAGTCTTGTCTCAACTTGTCTTGCCTGATCTTGTCTTGTCTTATCTAGTCTTGTCTGGTCTGGTCTGGACTTGTTCGGTCTTGTGTGCTCTTGTCTGGTCTTGTCTGGACTTGGGTGGTCTTGTCTGGTTTTGTCTAGTCTTGTCTTTCCTCGTGTTGTTTAGTCTCTTCTAATATTGTTTATATTTCCTAATCTTGAAGGGTATTGTTTAGTGAAATCTGGTCTTATGTTCTGTGGTTGAGCAGATCTTGTTAAGTAGGCCGCGCAGATTTGGCTTACATAGCCATTTTTAATCTAATATATCTATCTATCTAGATTATCTAATATTTGCCTAGTCTAGTCCAGTCTTGCCTAGGTCTTCATAGCTCTGTCTACTTCTATATAGTATTGTCTAGTCTTGTCTAACCCAGATTTGTCTAGTCTCGTCTATGCTTTATTGTTTTGTTTGGTAATGTCAGATGCTTCTCGTTTTCCCCAATAGTGTTCTTGTCTGATTTGGTAACAAAGTCTAGTCTTGCTCGGTCTTTTGTGGTCTTTTCTGGTCAGGTCTTGTCCGGTCTAATCTGATCTTGTCTAGTCTTGTCTAGTCTTGTCTAGTCTTGTCTAGTCTTGTCTAGTCTTGTCTAGTCTTGTCTAGTCTTGTCTAGTCTTGTCTAGTCTTGTCTAGTCTTGTCTAGTCTTGTCTAGTCTTGTCTAGTCTTGTCTAGTCTTGTCTAGTCTTGTGTAGTCTTGTCTAGTCTTGTCTAGTCTTGTCTAGTCTTGTCTAGTCTTGTCTAGTCTTGTCTAGTCTTGTCTAGTCTTGTCTAGTCTTGTCTAGTCTTGTCTAGTCTTGTCTAGTCTTGTCTAGTCTTGTCTAGTCTAGTCTTGTCTGGTCATGTCTGGTCTTGTCTAGTCGTGTCTAGTGTTGTCTGATGTTTTCTGATGTTGTATGGTCTTGTCTCGTCTAGTCTCATCTTGTCTAGTGTTGCCTAGTATTGTACAGTTTTGTATGGTCTTATCTGATCTTGTCTGGTCTTCTATGGCCTTGTCTGGTCTTGTCTCGTCTTGTCTCGTCTTGTCTCGTCTTGTCTCGTCTTGTCTCGTCTTGTCTCGTCTTGTCTCGTCTTGTCTCGTCTTGTCTCGTCTTGTCTTGTCTCGTCTTGTCTCGTCTTGTCTCGTCTTGTCTCGTCTTGTCTCGTCTTGTCTTGTCTCGTCTTGTCTCGTCTTGTCTTGTCACGTCTTGTCTCGTCTTGTCTCGTCTTGTCTCGTCTTGTCTCGTCTTGTCTGATCTTGTCTAGTCTTGTCTAGTCTAGTCTTGTCTAGTCTTCTCTAGTCTTGTCAAGTCTTGTCTAGTCTTGTGTCGTCTTGTCCTGACTGATCTTGTCTAGTATTGTCTTATCTTGTACGGTCTTGTCTGGTGTAGTCTCATCATGTCTAGTGTTGCATAGTATTGTTCAGTCTTGTACATTTTTGTCTAGCCTTGTCTGGTCATGCCTAGTCTTGTATAATCTTGTCTCATCTTGTCTGGTCTTTGTCTTGTCTTGCCTGATCTTGTCTAGTCTTATCTAGTCTTCTCTGGTCTGGTCTGGACTTGTTCGGTCTTGTGTGCCCTTGTCTGGTCTTGTCTGGACTTGGGTGGTCTTGTCTGGTTTTGTCTAGTCTTGTCTTTCCTCGTGTTGTTTAGTCTCTTCTAATATTGTTTATATTTCCTAATCTTGAAGGGTATTGTTTAGTGAAATCTGGTCTTATGTTCTGTAGTTGAGCAGATCTTGTTAAGTAGGCCACGCAGGTTTGGCTTTCATTGCTATTTTTGATCTAATATATCTATCTATCTAGATTATCTAATATTTGCCTAGTCTAGTCCAGTCTTGGCTAGGTCTTCATAGCCCTGTCTACTTCTATATAGTATTGTCTAGTCTTGTCTAACCCAGATTTGTCTAGTCTCGTCTATGCTTTATTGTTTTGTTTGTTAATGTCAGATGCTTCTCGTTTTCCCCAATAGTGTTCTTGTCTGATTTGGTAACAAAGTCTAGTCTTGCTCGGTCTTTTGTGGTCTTGTCTGGTCGGGTCTTGTCCGGTCTAATCTGATCTTGTCTAGTCTTGTCTGGTTTTGACTGGTCTTGTCTGGTCCTAGTAGTCTTGTCTACTCTTTTATGATCTTGTGTGCTCTTGTTTAGTTTTTTCTTGTCTTCTTTTCTAATCGAATGTAATATTGTTCAATATCATCTAATCTTTTAAAATACCATATTATCTTGTCTCATCTTGGCAAATATAATTACACTAAACAATTTATAATGCACTAATTCAGTCCATATAAACTAAATTAGATATGAAATAGAAATACTATAATAATATTAAAATATAAATATCGTTGATAGGTACATAGTCTACATGTCTATATTGTAAATAATATAATAATACAATGTCTATATTGTAAACAATACTAACTATAACCAACTCACAAACTAAAAAAGGTACTAGATACTAAAACTAGATACTAAACTAAAAGTGCACAAAAAGGAAACCAAAGAAATCAAAAATGTGTAGTGCACATATCAAAGAACAAGTGTGTCAGTGTGCTAGCTCTATACACTATTTAGCCAACCGTGTGTGTGTGTGTAAATCTTCTACGACTTACATCAGTATCAATAGGAATCCAACTGAGGGTGGTGACAGACGGCGACGGCGGACTAATATCCTTAGTCTCGGTGCTGGCTAGAGCCTCCTGCAAGTGTTCGTACTTGGGGCCCCTTAAATACCTCTCAAACGTCAAGTCCAGACTAGTTCCGGACTGCTTCAGCTTCTCCACCGCCTCGTAGTTCGTGCAATTCTGCAAACTCTCGCCGTCCACTTCAATGATTCGATCGTTAATGTTAATCCGCTGACAGCGATGGGCTTCGGACCCTTCGCTAATGCTTTTCACGAATATTCCACTCAAATCTTCCCGCTCGCAGACGTAACCGGCAATGGTGATTCCCAAACCGTACTCGGTCTTGTTCAAGTTGATAGTAAACCGTTCAGTTTCCGGAGTGTATTCGATATCGACTGGAGCGAAGATGTTTTTTGAGGTCGTCGGGGATTCGCAGAGGTTTTGTTGGGGATATTCAGGTGACGAATCATTGCTGTAGTCTCCGTTTTGTAGGAGAAGACGTTCGACTTCCTCTGGATCCGTTAAGATTTTGGTAGGAACGATGGGAGCTAGGGAATTTTCGTAGTTCTTGTAATCTGAACAAGACTCTATCGGTCTAGCCACGACCATTCTAACTTGCGCCCCAGCTTGTCTTAAAACACTAGCCACTTGATCCGCCGAAAATCCCCTCAAATTAACATCACCTATCTGAAGAATGTGGTCTCCGCTCTGCAGCCTGCCGTCTTTATCCGCTATCCCCCCCGGTAGGATACTCTTAATTACGACTCCGGTGCTTTTTCCTCCGACTATGCCAAAGCCCAGGCCTGAACCATCGTTCACTAGATCGATCACCTCAACTTGAGACCATTCTGTGCTCAAGACCATCTTGCTTTACTACCTCATTCATTTTCCCCAATCTTCACAGTGCCGGAGGAAATACTTCAATTTAATACGTTTTGGAACGTTTCTTCGACCACAACACCGACAACGACTCCGTTGTCTTCAAACTTTCGTTCATCCATAACAACAACCTAATACCATATACAGTTACAAATGTTTTCTAGATAAAATCATTTTGGACAAACAAAATTGGAATACTATTTCTAATTGTCTAGTCTTGCATATGTCTAATCTTGTCTCTGTTTACTCTGCTATGTGATTAGTCTTGGCTGGGTCTACTCTTTTCCGTGTCCCAATCTTGTTTCTCGTGTCTGTGTCTACCTTTGCTTGTGTCTAGTTTTGTTTATATCCAGTCTTGTCTATGTCTAGCTTTGTCTGTGCCTAGTCTTGTTAGTATCTCTGTTTGTTAATTGTATGTGCCTAGCCTTGTCACTGTGTCTAGTCTTGTTTATGTATAATCTTGTCTCAATTTAGTACTACTCTTGTATATGTTTATACTCGTACCGGCGAGAGAATGCATCTCGTTTAGCTGCATGGAGATAGCCCCCCAAAATTGAAAAAATTAAATGGAATACGTTTGACCAAGATTTGACAATAATTGACCACCAAATAGTTCTGTTTGCCCACATTCCCTTCAAACAATATTATAAAAAAATGATTGCGGGCCTAGCCCTCCAAAAAGCCCTCCTATTTTTTCTATATTTAATAATGCCATCTTAAAAAACTTCGTTTGGCCATGGTTGCCCACCATTTCTTTTAATTAATTTTTTTTGGAACCCCAGAATCGTTTTTTATATATTTTTTATTTTTATTGTTTTTTTTTTGTTTTGTGTTGAAGAACTTCGTTTGACCATGTTTGACCATCATTTTCTCTTTAATTCAAAATGTTTTTATGAGCCCCAAAATCGTTTTTTTTTTAGTATTAGTGACTTGAAAAAAAAACGCTTTGTTTACTTAAGGGGCGAAAAATTTATACACGTTGTGAGGTTTGCGTACACGCAAACCTCAAAAATTAATGAAAACATTTTTTTCACATATGCCAAAATAGTTTTTCACGTATGCCCACTCTTTCTATTTTTTACTGCATAAGTGGTGAAAAATTGGGGGGGCTTTTCTTTTCGGCGGCTTTTTCGTTTGTATCGCCGCTCCATCTCAGACTCAATTCCACTACGCGGCGTATGCCCCTAACAGCTCGGCCCCGTCGATCCTGCTTCGGACCAACCACTACTACGCAAATTGTAGAAAAAATTAATTTAACAATATGTGGTGAAACATATTACATGTTGAATTGTTTGTGTAGACCTAATAACATTTACATTAAGGTATATAAAAATGATTCTTTTTAATTTCTGCACAACAAAATAAATGTTGGCCTTAAATTTGCCGCCCCTAAAATCTGCCGCCCTAGGCTCCAGCTTACTCAGCCTGCTGGTAAATCTAGCACTGCCTTCTAGTTTAAACATGGTTTTGAGACAAAACATACGATGCAACGATTTACACATGTATTCGGCGTCAAAATCACAGACTTCTACTGGGACTGGCAGCGAGTCCCGCGCCGCTTTTCGGTTTAAAAATCGCGCGTTTATCGAAAAAATAAATACACGTGATATCTCACTAACTAACGGGCGACCTGAATTCGGGACAGGCTTCGCAGTAAGAGAGCGGTTGGTGGGACAGATAATATCATTCAAACCAATAAGTGAGCGTATCTGCTATCTTAGGATGAAAGGAAAATGGCAAAACTATTCATTAATATCAGCCCATGCCCCGACAGAAGAAAGAGATGAGACTGACAAAGACTCCTTCTACGATTAGCAATATACCAAAACAAGATATGCTCATCCTAGTAGGGCTTCAACGCCAAATTGGGTAGAGAACCTGCACTCATGCCGCATATCGGAAACCACAGCCCCCACGATATTTCAAATGACAACGGCCAACGATTGGCATGACTAGTAGCGACCAATAATCTAATGGTTGTATCAGCAATGTTTGAACACAAAAACATACACAAAGAGACGTGAGTCTCGAATGACCACAGAACACGAAACCAAATAGACCATGTGCTGGTCAATGCTAGGTATGCAAAAAATATCATGGATGTGAGAAGCCGAAGGGGTGCAGACGCGGACTCCGACCATTTCCTAGTACAGACAATAATGCGCCTGAGAATCAAGAGCATAGGGTTTATAAATATCCACACTTATTCAAAACCGCGGTTTTCGGTTTTTGAAAATTAAAACCGCGGTTTCGGTTTCTGATTCGGCTTTAAACGAAATCTTAGTTTTGACATTTAAACGAAATCTTAGTTTTGACATTTAAACGAAATCTTAGTTTTGTACAAAAGTTGGCGCTTAGGGAAAGTGATCTTTCGGAGTAGGTGGATGTAGCTTTAATTGTAGAGAGTGCTTGAAACAAAAAATTTAATCTTTTTGTTCTCTCAGAAGTTCTTTTATAGTTATAGTTTTCTTACCATTTGAAAATTACTTTTAATTTCAGCATCTTCTTCGACGTAATACTCATTATCCACATTTTCTACGTGCGATTCTTCAGGAAATAAATCTTCATCATCACTGCTGCAGTTGTTTACTTGCAGTTGTTTTCTTTTACGTTTCTTGTAAAAAGTGTCACATACATCGAGATGAATTGTATGGTTAATGCAAATTTTTGGTTCAGCAGGACAATTTGCAAATTTTTTTTTAATTACCCGGGTATCGTCATGTGTAGTATCTTACTCAATAATAATCCCACAGCACTAAATCCCAGACTCCAACAAACTTTGAGGTTTTTACGAACAGATATTCAAAACCGCGTTGAAATCGCTCGATAACTAACGCCGCGACGGCCCGTCAAAGTTAGATCTCGAGAATAGGTTGCATTTGTTTTTTTTTCAAAATTTCGCAGCTGCCGCAACAAATTCGACGTTTTGTTAGAGCAAAACGTGGTCGGAAAGCGAGACAGAAAACCGCGTTGCGAAATCTTTGACAACGGCGTCGCGACGCCATCGCAAAGTTCAATTTCCTAATGCGACTGCTGGTTTTTCCGCCGTAGTTTTCGTAATTTTCAAGCTGGCGAAACAAGTTTGACGTTGTGTTGAAGGGAAGGCTTGTCAGGAAGCGGTTGTGAAAACCTCGTTGCAAAATCTTCGACAGCGGCGTCGCGAAGTCGCCGTCGCAAAGTTCAACTTGCTAATCTAGGTCGAATTTCGGGAACTCGCGGTGGTTTTTCGGCTGTAGAGTTATCGCAATTTTGCAGCTAGCGAAACAAAATTGATGTCTTGCTGAAAGGAAAGCTTGTAGTAAAGCGCGACTATAAACCGCGTTGCGAAATTTTTGACAACGGCGTCGCGACATCACCGCGAACTTCAACTTTGTAATCCAAGTCACCCACAATATCATTTCTGAAGTATCTTCGGCGTCTCAAACTAGTCCACTCATCTAGCGTAATACTACTGCGTTTTTGTCAATTTGCTTTTAATTCTTGAAACTTTAAAATCATTTCCTTCTTTCTTTCTTCGTATTCCTTTTGAATTAAGGTCATAACACCTGAAAAACATTTTGGCAAGATTCGGTTGGGAAACCGGCCAGCTAGCTATTGCTTTCCATAAATGCAAATTTTGAAATTGCTCGAACACATATACCATCGATGGTTGCAATTTTTGCCACAACAGTTTGCAATGTGTGGAAAGAGTACTCATTCAATGTATTTTATTTTTATGTATCTTTAGGTAAAACCGAAAACCGCGGTTTTTTTATGACGGTTATGCGGTTTCGGTTTTTGCACAGAAAACCGCGGTTTTGCGGTTCGGATATATCCGAACCAGAAACTCTACAAGAGCATAAAAATAAAAGAACAGCAAGCCACAAATACAGCAAGATGGGAAGTAAGCACACTTGGAAACGCTGAAATACGAACCAAATTCCAAACCGAAATGGGAAACCAACTACGACAAAACACCCCTGAAATAGAAGACATAGAAAGAGCCTAGGGCACCCTCAAATCAACTATAATGGCGGTCACGAAGAAACACTGGGAAAGCAGGACAAAGAAGAAAGAATGGTATGATGCGGAATGCGAAGAAATACAAAACACAAAAAATAAAGCCAGATTACACATGTTACAAGACAATAATAACGCCAACATAGAGACATTTAAAACATGCAGAAAAGAGGCAAGGAAATGTATAAGGAACAAGAAAAAGCGGCCCAGAATAAAGTACTACAGCAACTAGAGGAGGATGCCAAAAGCAACAACAGTAGGAGATTCCTTTAAGAAATATTGCGGATGAAGAAAGGATATAATCCCATAACCAGCAGTATTCTAAAAAGTGATGGGGATGAACTAATAACCGACACATCGGAAATACTTAAAAGATGGAAAGAGTATTTCAACAACCTTCTTAATGCAGATAAAGGCATAACCACAACATACCAGACAGCGGAAATAGACGTAGAGGAACCAAGCTTCCAAGAAATAATAGTGGCAATCAACAAACTCAAAAATAACAAAACCCACAATGGATGCGACACAATACCAGCAGAATGCCTAAAATATGGAGGAACACAACTCCACAAAGAACTACATAAACAAGTACTAGCCATATGGAAATGGTATCATCCCCATCCATAAGAAGGGAGACCGCATGAAATGTATGAAGTACAGGGCAATATCGCTACTGAACGCGGCATACAAGATTCTCTCCAATGTGCTATTGAGTCGCATATCACCGTATGCGGAGGAACAAATTGGCGACTATCAGTGTGGATTAAGACCAAAGAGGTCAACAGTGGACCAGATATTCACAATCCGACAACTACTGGAGAAACACTGAGAATTCAATAAAGACGTGCACCAGCTGTTCATGGACTTCAGACAAGCTTACAACACCATTATACGCGACAGTGTCTGGATAGCCATGGCAAATATAGGACTACCACAGAAAATCATCACTCTCACGAAGTTATGTATAAACAATACCAGATGTCGCGTTAAAGTAGGAAACCATATTACAGAGGAATTTTCGGTCATGAGTGGATTGAGACAGGGAGATGGACTATCGTCCCTACTCTTTAACGTAGTCCTAGATCTGACTATCAAGAAGACGAACATCACCATGGAAGTATTTACTAACCAGGGGCCACAGATGATCCTGGCCTTCGTGGACGACATTGACGAGGTCGGAAGAAGTACTGTCGAAGTCAAGGTAAGCTTCCTGAAAATAGAAGGAATGTAAGAAGAAATATATGCACATTACCCGACAACCAACCAGGGACATAATCGGTCAGAATATAACGATGGACACCTATAACTTCGAATGTGTCAGACAGTTTAAGTACCTTGGAGCTACGATATGCTCACACAACGACAGCAACGAAGAGAATAAAACACAAATACACAGTGGGTGTAGTAAATAGGTGTTTCTCCTCATGTAATCCAAAACGGTATCTAGAGTATCAAAGCTGAGGGTGTACCAGGCTGTAATCAAACCGATGATCTGTTATGGCTGTGAGACCTGGACCCTTACGAAACACAATGAGCTTCTACTAAAGCGGGTTGAAAGGAAAATCCTGAGAAGAATTTTTGGCCTCGTCAAGAATCCAAACACGGAGCAATATCGCATAAGGACGAATGCAGAATTCCAGGACCTATACCAAAAGCCGGATATAGTCAAATCAATAAAATCCCAGCGTCTGAGATGGGCTGGACATGTCCAAAGAGCACCTGACGACCGACTATACTATCAGTCGGTCGTCAGGTGCTCTTTGGACATGTCCAGCCCATCTCAGACGCTGGGATTTTATTGATTTGACTATATCCGGCTTTTGGTATAGGTCCTAGAATTCTGCATTCGTCCTTATGTATTATGTCGTATTATGTCGTCCTTATGCGAAGGAAACCCAGCAAGAAAGAGATCGCTGGGACAATATTTTAAAAGATCGACAGGCTATGCAGGTATATGACTGGAAGGAGGTCATGATGCCACCCAGAAGAAGAAGAAGAAGTAAGCTAACTTTGCAACTTCAACAATGCTATCAAACGGACAAGTGTTTTTCAATTGTATCAATCTTTGTCCAATCCAAACTGGTCCCACAATTTTGCGATTTCTTAAAATCTTTCTGATATTGTCCCTCTCCATTGGTCGATCATGAATGAGTCGTACTTGTGGGCACGGTGTCAAAAATTTTCCTATTGATTTTTTTTTGTGTCCGAAGTGTAGTTTCATCGATGATTCGTCTTCTTCCGATTGGTGGAATAGTATTGATTTTCCATGGTTGTTGTGTAAAATCCACAGAAGAAATAGATGGATAGAAAATCGCACATTGGCACATATAGCAGCATTTTTCGAGCATGCAGCTTCGAGTATATTAGATTATCGTCGAAAAAGTTCGGCAATCCATTTATTTGGGGAATCGCTCATGTCGTTCATGGATATCAAACACTAAAAAAATCGAATTTGGGGCTATCTTGTGCTAAAAAAAATGATGGGCAAACATGGTCAAACGAAGTTCTTCAACACCAAACGAAAAAAAAAACTATCAAAATAAAAGAATAATTAAAAATTGATATTAAAAAATCGATTTTGGGGTTCCTAAAAAAGTTTTATAAAAAAAAATGGTGGGCAAACATGGTCAAACCATGTTTTTTAAGATGCCATCATCAAATATGCATTTTAGGGGGCTAGGCCCCCAATCATTTTTTTATAATATCTTTTGATCGGAATGTGGTCAAACAAAACTATTTGGTGGTCAATCATGGTCAAATCTTGGACAAACGTATCCCATTTTATTTTTAAACATTTTGGGGGCTATATTCACGCAGCTATCTCGTCTCGACGAGTTTAGCATTGTTCTGCGCATACTCCCACTTTATTGTCCGTATTTAAAAACTCTGACGCATATTTCTTAACTCAAATTAATCTGGGCGTACCTCGGCGTGTCCCTTGTCCCTCAAACCTCGGCGCAGTACAGCTGCATTCTATCGCCGACCCGAGTATAGTATTGTTTGTATCTAATCTTGTCAGTGTCAAGCCTTGTCTTTATCCTGTTTAAATCTAGGTTTGCCTGTCTGTAGTAATATTTGTATCTAGCCTTGCCTGTGGCTAGCCAGATAAAACTTGATATTATCTATGTGTAATCTTGCCTGTGTCTAATCTTGACTGCGTCTAGTCTTATATGTATCTCGTTTTGTAAATACCAAGTTTTGTCTATTTCTACTTTTATTTCTCCTTAGTCTTGACTGATAATTAGTCCATTATTGTATTTGCCTAGTCTAGTCTTTATATAACTTGTCTTAGTCTAATCATGTCTTTAACTAACCTTGTTTATATCTAGACTAATTTCTCTCTAGTCTTGTCCGTGTCCAACCTTGCCAATGTCTAGTCTTCCTGTGTCTAATCTTATTTCAGTCTAGTCTTATATGTTTCTAATCCTGTTTGTGTTTACTATTTTCTGTGTCTAGTTTTGTCTCTGTCTAGTCTTATCTCGATGATCGTATTATCGATGTGGCTACTCTTGGCTACATTCAGCCTTGTCTATATCTAGTCTGATCTGTGTCTAGTTTTATCTATGAATACTCTTGTCTGTCTCTAGTCTTGTGAGTCTCTAGTCTTGTGAGTGTGTCTAGTCTTGTGTACGTCTAGACTGGTTTCCTTCTTTGATTAGTCTTCTTCGTGTCTAGTCCTCTCTGTGTCTAGTCTTGTGTATCTAAAATTGTCTATGTCTAGTCTTATTGGTATCCAATTTCGTGGGCGTGTGTCTTGTCTTATCCATATATGTCTAGTCTTGCCTATATTTATTATTGCGTATATTTTAGTATTCCGTGTGTCTAGTTTTCTATGGCTCTATCTTCATTTGTGTCTAGTCAGAAACTAGTATCATTTGCTAGTTTGTCTAGTTCTGTCTGCAATTACTTTTGTCCAATTTTCTCCGACGTCTATGTTTTCTAAAAACAAATACAGATATGTCAATATATCGAGATAACTGGAGCGATCGTTTCAATGGATGAAGACTATTTCCAGGTCTATAAATCTGGCACCCCCACCTCGTCAAAATTTGATAAGACCAGAATAATGTGCTCCTTATGTGCTAATTATGTGCCGCAATCGCGATTTTTGTGCTCGAAGCGTTCAATGAAAAAATCAAATTTTACTAGTGGGGGTGCTAACTTAACGTCAAGCTAGCACCCACCCATCTAAAAAATTGGGATACCGATACCAAATAAGCACAACAATTATGTGCTATTTATGTGTTTTTCAAGTACCCCGGAGTGAATTCGCTAACTCAACCCCTTGGCGAAAAACTCACCCCGATCGGAATGAGCCATAATAGGTGAAATCTATAATAATCGAGCACACAAGTTTTAACCAACGCGATATTGTTGCAACAATTATGTGTTCTCCAGATATAATATTCCCGATTTTTGTACTCGCACCCTTGTACGAAAAACTCACCCTGAACTGTATTAGCCTTAAGAGGCGAAATCTTTAATAAACGAGAGAAACGAGAAATTTTTAATGATGCAAGAAGGGACGAAACAAGAAGGGAGCCACTCGGGAGTCGGTATCCTTTTACACGAAAGGTACACTGACATAATAGAAAACGTCGACTACGTAAGCGTCCGAATATTGAAAGTCACAATTATCTTCCCCAAAGACCCATTGCATCTTGTGAATATCTACGCTCCGGACAATGTCCAAACCAAGAGAGGAATCAGACAGTACTTTTATGAGAAGGTACAAAACACCATTGACCAAATAAACAACAATGGAAAAGTAATCCTAATCGGAGACTTCAACGCGAGAATCGGGTCAGACGAAATACCTGAAGTTAAGCAAAGATTTAATGAGCACATATTAAATGAAAACGGAGACCAACTGAACAACTTGTTGCGCAAGAAACGAACTGCGGATAAACAAGACCTATTTTCCTCACAAAGACCAACATTTCTGCAACACCAGAGGCATTACATAATAACAAATAGATATGTCACACCGAATGAAATACAAGACATAAAAGTACTAACCTCTGCTAACACCGGCACAGACCACAACCTAGTGCTCGGAAAGTTCGTCATAGAGAGGCATCGAAGAATAAAGCAAAGACCGATAATGATTGAAACTACCTAGAATCATTGGATAACGACTGCACCATACCTATATGAAAGCAGACTAAGTGGAAAACTTACAACGGGAAACATATCAGACAAGAATGTGGAGGACAGCTGGAATATAATTAAGAGATGCATACAGGAGGCGGCTCCTGAAGAAAACCAAACGTGAATAAAACCAAGTTCATGAGAAGTACTGGGGATCCAACACGCTGGCCAGTGCCACTACAAGTCAACGCATTTAATTTCGAAGAAGTCAGAACCTTCTCTTACCTAGGGTCAGTCTTACCTAATCAGCGAAGAAATCAGTGCGAGAATTGTAGCAGGAAAGGGAGCTTATTACGCGAATAAGAAGCTACTGGGAGAGAAGTTTCTAAGTATCAAATCAAAATTAAAGATCTATAACACATTCATTAGACCCGTCATAACATACGCGTGTGAAACATGGACCATATCTACGATAAACAAAAACGCACTACGAGTCTGCGAAAGAAGCATATTACGCAGAATCTTTGGCCCCGTACAGGAAAACTGTGGTACATGGAGATGCAGAATGAACCATGAACTGGACAGACTAATTACAATGGTTACAATGGTTACAATGGTCACTACGGTTACAATGGTTTGGACACAAAGCACCCGAGGACCGAAAATACTGACGAACTGGAGTCCACATGAAAGAAGAGCTCGGGGTAGACCACGTAAGAGATGGCGAGATGACTGCATCGACGACCTAAAGATATTACGTGTGAGGAACTGGCTGCAATTGGTTAACAGCAGGGAGAGATGGAAGGATGTTGTAACTCAAGCCAAGGCCCACCCAGGGCTGTAGAGCTATAGAAGAAGAACAGGAGGCGGCTAACGAGTCAATAGGGAAAAGAACAATAAACCTAAACTCGCAAAACAAAACTAAGCCCTGGTTTACACAGGAGGTAAAAAGGCTGGCCGAGGAAAAAAAAGGAAAGCTACCTACAATATAAAATTACACCAACATAGGAAAACTTCAACAACTAAAGAAACAAGAAATAGAGTCAACGCAGCAATCAGAAGAATCAAAAGGGAATACTATGAGAAGTTTTCCACAGACATGGAACACGATCTCTATGGAGCCCAGAGAAGAGTTTGGAAGATGCTAAAAAACAGAAAGAAGCCCTTAAACGAATACATCCAGACCAAAAAGGTTCCACTGAACGAATGGGAAACATATTTTGGAAACTTATATGACAACACGAACAATACGGCAGAACCTCAATCACAGGAAGCATAGCAAGAAATCACGAATAGATTAATGGTTACAGAGGAGGAAGTTAGGGTGAAGATTAAAAACTTGAAAAACAGAAAAGCTCCGGGAGTGGACGAGATCCCCAACGAACTCATAAAATGTGGAGGTAAAGAGCTAGCAAGAAAATTAACGGAACTGTTTAACAAAATAATAATCCAGTATACCAACAGAGTGGCACAAAAGTATCACCATACCAATTTTTAAAAAGGGGCAAAAAAGCAATCCGGAGAACTACAGAGGCATAACCCTGCTTTGCACCAACAATCAAACATCAATTCATCAAACAAATTCGATCGACAACTGATGCCTTGTTCATCGTGAGACAGGTAAAGGAGAAGGCGATCGAATTCGGCTACCCTGCTTATGTATGTCTTATCGCCCTAACTAAGGCATTGGACAAAGTTCAGCTGCCAGACATATTGGACATCTCTCTCTCTCTCTCTCTTAGTTCCTGTTTCCCCCAGTGGGGCATAGGGCTTCTACCAATTGTCGCCATCTGACTCTATCTCGAGCCACGACCTTCATCTCATTCCACGATTTGCCGGTGGAAGTGATTTCGGCTTCAATTGTGTTGTGTTCAATGCTTGTTTAGCAATGTTTTGTGGATTGCGCCGTAGGGTGTGTCCAATCCAGTTCCACTTTCTTCTCTTTATTTCAACGTCTACTGGAAGTTGGTTTGTAGAACGAAGAAGTTCGTGTTTCGATATCACTTCAGGCCTTCGGATTCTAAGGATCCGTCTCAAACACCAGTTTGCGAAAACTTGCAGTTTGTTTGTCCTGCTTTTAGTTACTTTCCACGTCTCACTGCCGTAGAACAGGATGGATTTGACGTTACTAGTATATAGTTTGAGTTTCCTTTTACGGGGAAGTATTGAAGAGCTGCAAACGTTATTCAGTTGGGCGAACGCTCCCTTCGCTTTGTTGATTCTTCTGGCGATGTCTAGGTCGGCCCCTCCATCCACTGCTATGATGCTGCCCAAGTAGCAGAACTGTTCGCATCTTTTTACTGTTACGCCGTTTACTTGTATGTCCCTGCTAGTGGTAGCGCCAATCCGTATATCCTCTGTTTTATTTGGTGTTATGCAGGCCTATCTCTTCAGCTTCTTGTTGTAGCTTAGCTGTTTTGTCCATCATGTCGGTGAGTGTATGGGACATGAGGCAGATATCATCGGCGTAGTCGAGATCTTCTAGCTTGCTTGATAGTCGCCAGCGTATTCCTCGAGGCTGTATTGTAACGCTCGTCATGACCTCGTCTAGTACTAATAGGAATAAAAGCGGGGACAACAAGCAACCCTGTCGAACACCAGCAGACACTTTGACCGCTTCAGAGAGATTCACTTCGTGTACCACGTTGCACGGGGAAGTCCGCATATTATGCTTTTATGATGTTTACTATTTTGGGTGGGACGTCTCTCCGGTCTAAAGCCGCCCAAATGCTTTCTCATTTAATAGTATCAAAAGTATTTTGAAAGTCTACGAATAATAGAAATACCGTGGTTTGCCATTCTGCTTGCTCTGTTATAATTCGCAACGTATTGATTTGGTCTACGCAGGATCTTCCCGGCCTGAAACCAGCCTGTTCTTCTCTCAACGTAGGTTCAATTGCTTTGCTCATTCGGGTGAGTATTATTTTGCAGAGTATTTAACAGTGTTATGCCTCTCCAGTTGTTGCAATCGCTCAGGTCTCCTTTTTTTGGGGAGCTTTATCAGAAGGCCATTGTTCCATTCTTTCGGTAGTGTTTCGGATTCCCAAATTTTATTTATTAGAGGTGCCAGCATTTCGGTCGTGGTCATGCAGTTAGCTTTCATCATTTCAGATGTGTTGTTGTCGATGCCTGGACTTTTCCCGTCCTTTAGTTCCTTAATGGCCTTGCTTATTTCTGCTCTGGTTGGAGGTTTTGTGTCTATGTTTAGTTGCGCCCGTGTTGCAGGATGGTTTGCGTTGTTGTTTTGTTCTTGAGTTATTCCTGTGAGTATCTCCTGGAAATGTTCCTGCCATCTATTGAGTTGTTCTTCTGTTGTAACCAGTAGCTTCCCATCTTTTTATTTTATTGGCTTTGCTTTTGTAGTTTTCTTGTTCGACAGCAGCTTGGTGGATTTATACAATTCTCTCAGGTTATTTTGGTTAGCGGCACGTTGAGCAGTTTCTGCAATATTGTCCAACCACGTTCTTTTATCCGATTTTACACTCCGCTTGATGTTAAGTCGTGCCTGCTTATATAATTCGTTTAGTAGAACTTTATCCAATGGGCAATGGGTTTGTAAGATACTCTTTTTTAACAGCTTTCTGTTGGCGATTAGCTTCCATGTTTCTGGCCACATCCAGTCCTTCATGCCTTTCTCGGTAAAACCTAGTATAGTATTGTTGGTTTCAGTAAAGTTGGTCTTTATCTGGTGCCATGTCTCTTCTATTCCCAGATTTTGCAAATTTGTTTTAGCTGTTATCGTTCTTAGCTCCTCGGTGTATTGGGCTCTAATCTCTGGGTCTTTTAGCTTTTTAACGTTGTACCTTTTGCTGGTGCAGTTTAATTGTTTGGGAAGGACTGCAACTTTAAGTCTTATTTCCCCCAGCAATAGGTGGTGGTCGCTGTCAATGTCAGCTCCTCGCTTGTTCCTTACTTGAAGAAGCGAGCCTCGCCATGTTCAACTAATGGCAATATGGTCGATCTGGTTCTGGGTGTGGCCGTCGGGGGATATATATGTGACCTTGTGGCATCGTTTATGCCGGAAGAGCGTTCCACCTACTACCAAATTCTGTTGGCTGCATAAGTCAATGAACTTTTCTCCATTATCCGAACAGTTTTCGATTCTATGTGTTCCCATGATATTTTCTAGACCAACGTTGTTGCTTCCTAGCTGTGCATTAAAATATCCCATTAATATGACAATGTCTTGTTTCCGGATTGTCAAGAATGTTTCTGACAATTTACCGTAGAATGATTCCTTGACTTCTGTCTCCGCTGCTTCTGTGGGTGCGTAGCATTGTACAATTGTCAGTTTTCTGCCCCTCGTATTGAATCTGGCTAGTATAATTCGCTCTGTCACCGGTCTCCATTCAAGAAGTGCGTGCTTGGCTTGCTGGCTTAAAAGAAATCCTACCCCGTGCTCATGTACGTCATCTTCATTTTCATTTCCAGAATACAAGAATGTCATTCCGTTGCTTGAGTTGGTTTCAGCAAACCCGTTCCAGCGCGTTTCGCTAAGTCTAAGGATGTTGATGTTATATTGCTGCATGTTCTGTGCAACTTGAGCGAGTCTGCTTCCCTCAAACATCGTTCTGACATTCCAGCATCCAATTCGTGTCCGTGTTTTCATGCTAAAGGTCGTGTATCGTAGATCCGTCCGGTTCATTTTCTTGATTGAAGTTACGGTGATAATTTGTTTTCGGATATGTAGGCTATCAACCTTCAGTACCCTAGTTCGCCGGTGGGGCTGCCACCTTTAGGCATGCGAACCTACTCTGGCTTTCTGTCGGTTTTCCTTCTCTTAGTCAAGTGGTTCCCGTTTTATGGCGCCGGAGATTCGCCAGGCACCCCTATCTATTTGCTACAACATCGTTGCATTGCCCAGAGAGTGCCGCGAGGAGGCTAGAGATAGGATTCGTTGGCTGAATAATATTCAAAGGCATTTCCCAGTATTTTGGCGTTGCACTCCTATTAGCGTCGGCGCGCAACACTGAGACCTAAACCAACATTACTCCTATATTGGACATATTAAGAGAGAAACAAATCCCAACATCAATCATAAATATAATCAGAAATCTGAACAATGAAAGTGGGCCAGCAAATAATAGTCTAGGAGCTAGCGACGTTTTCGAGAGAGAATTTTAGGTAGGCTGGTTTTTAGATATGCTCTGTGTCTCACTTTCCCTATCGGCATACGGGCTATCTGGCTGGCGTCAGAGGTTGCGTTCATTAGTGCGCAACGTATTTGTACAGGTAAAATATTAATTTTCCAAATCATTTTAAGAAGGTTTTTCTTTTTTTTATAAACTTTATTTAGCTTTTCTAAATGTAAATATATTATTGCCAGACATTTTTGTCATTGCTTACTATGTGCCAGACGCTAATTTTGATTTAAAAAATAAACAAAATTCAAATTATTTTAGTATGGCTGAAATTTTGATATGATGTTATTTAAGTATCAACAAATCTGAAATTAATTTGCCAGACAATAATTCGACCGTTAACCATCTGCCAGACCGATTTAAAAATGCGGTAGTATCTGGTTGACAAAGAAATGGTTGCCAAATAGATTTCTGAAAAAGGACCGAAGGCTAATAAATTAATTTTTGCATTAATATAGCACGAAAACAATCATTTATTATTGTATAAAATTTACAAAATATTTAAGTATAGAAATAAACATTTTTTTATCCAGAAGCTCTCATATTTACATGAAAATTAAAATTAGATGAAGATTTTTTAATCCATAATTGTGTCATAAAAACGGAAGCATTTTGATTATCATCACTGCTCTCATTTTCATAATCATTGTCATCATACTCTTTTGGAATGTTGTCATTTTCTAAATAACTTAGTGATAAGTTTTCTGTAATGGAATGAAAAATTTTATAATCTTTAGATAAATAAATTTTTGTTTTTAATTTTTACCATTGATAATAATATTAGCAACTAACCATTGTAATTGCTCTCCAACGAACCAGATGAAATCATATTTATCATCGTTTATGGTTCAACCGGACCAAAATTTCTTTTCAAAATTATCAGTTAATTTTTTAGATGGGTACGTATTCGAATACATGAAATCGAATTTTAACAGGCTGACTGATACTGTTCTGATTGCTCTAGCACAGTGGTTCTCAAATTTTTTTTCCCGCGGCACCCTTATTTAGCTAAAACAATCTTGCGGCACCCTTGCCGGGCTACAAAAATTTTGACTTTTTGGACAAATTTCGTTTGAAGATTTCTTCACGTTTATGTACTAAATCAGACTAATTGCATTCCAGATGTCTTTTTAATTTGTATGGAACCAGTGTTAACAACAATTTTATGACAGATAACGCATTGCCCTTTCGGTGCTCGTTCTTTCCACCCAGAAACAAAGCCCAACAATATGAGGTAGCTAGGATCATATTTCCTTATTTTTCCTAGGATTATCTTTTGGTCGTGAGTTGCGCTTTCGCGAACTGAGGCAGACGAACTTGATTGATTTAGACCAATCCAGATTTTAGCGAATTGTCTACAATTTTGCATTAAAAGTAGCAACTCAAATTCGTTTAACTCCTCATGTAATTTTCTATTTACATTACATTGATTGCATTGCATTGATTACATTGATACCCGATCGTAACTTGGCTATTACGATCGGGCCCAATCAAATCCGTCCACACAATGTCGTAGCTGAACTTAGAAATATATACGTTAAAGAAGCTCTAGTTATTATCTATTGTCTATAATATTTGTCTCTAGTTATTTCATCATCATTAAGATCATTGGGCTGGTGATAACATGGCCCTTTTCATTGGGAATAAAATTATTTATTTAAATTAGAACAAGTGCTACTCATACCGGGTTGAAAATAAGAAAGTTTAAATTAAAAATGCTGAAGATTCTTTATCTTGTGAAGAACACGAAGAAGCAGATACTCGAATTATATATCATATTTGCCAAATAAATTTCAATGCCGAAGTTGTCATACGCTGCTCAGATTCGGATACTTTAATAATACTCCTCGGCAACATGAATCATTTAAATGCATCTTGGGATTAATATGGGTGTGGGAAATAATGAGCGATATGCGTCAATCAAATATACCAAATCCTAGATAATTCTTGATCAAAAGCTCTATCGTGCTTTCACGCACTCACAGGATGCGATTACACGCCAGCTTTTTTCCGGAAAGGTAAACTTCGGCCTTTAAAACTGCTAGAGCAGTGGTTCTCAAACTGGGTGCCGCGACACCCTGGGGTGCGGCGAGAGTATGCATGGGGTGCCGCAGCAATAATCAATAAATGTAAATAGAAAATTACATGAGGAGTTAAACGAATTTGAGTTCCTACTTTTAATGCAAAATAGTAGACAATTCGCTAAAATCTGGATTGGTCTAAATCAATCAAGTTCGTCTGCCTCAGTTCGCGAAAGCGCAACTTTCGCGAAAGCGCAACTTTCGCGAAAAGCGCAAAAAAATTGATTCATTTCGACGTGAAAGTTCAAAATCTTTTATTGACGGTGAAAAGTATTGATCAAAGACAATGTTGATCCGAGTCGATTTATTTAAGACTAATAATATTTAAGACTAATTTAAGGCTAATTTAAGGCTGTATTAGCATACAGATATCAAAACACGAAGGTAGCTGTTTGACATTATCACCCATTTTCTTCTCAATTAATTTTACTAATTGAGCTTTATCTGTATTACAAATACCGCCATCTGTGTGGCACATTGATGTTGGGACCGGTGTAAGTTGAAATGTCAATACTTTCTTAACATCGACCTTGTGAGTTAAGGATATCCCCAATATCTACCAAAATCTCTTTGTATCCTCACCTCAACAACTTTATATCCGAGAGATTTTTTAATTTTTTTAAGTTTTTCGGTCCTTTTAATTCTGAAACATCCAGATTTGAAATCGTTTTCTAGTGCTGGGTGTGTTTTGTTAACATTGTTCAAATTGTAGGAGTATTTAAAACACTATCGAGCGTAATTTGGTTGATTAACAATAAAAAATAAAATGGTCATTTTTGGAATCATATACTTGAACATCTCAAAATCACCCATGCGTAAGCTCCTTGATAAGATGATATAATAGTTTACCAGATGGATATAGATCATATAAAACTGAGCAGATTTGCCATGTCCTTGTCTTATTTTGCCATGAATTCTTGATACGAAGAAAGCAGACGTAATAATACCTGATTCAGTAATAATTCATCAGCCGTAGTTGAATTGGATACCTCAATGTCTTGATATTGTAAAAGGTCATCAAAGATTTGCTCTTTCACAAAATCGTGTTCAACTTTTGTTGTTTTTAAGTATTGATCAAAATGTAACATTTGCAATCCTACAGCCATTAACGGATGCAGGCGTTTGTAACGATTAAAATGTTTACCTTCGATAATTCCGTTCATCGATCCTGAAGCTATAATTTTGCTTTCAATGATCATTTTCATACTATATTAATGCAAAAATTAATTTAATAGCTATCGGTCCTTTTTCAAAAATCTATTTGGTAACCATTTGTTTGTCAACCAGAATAATACCGCATTTTTAAATCGGTCTGGCAGATGGTTAACGGTCGAATTATTGTCTGGCAAATTAATTTTAGATTTGTTGATACTTAAATAACATCATATAAATATTTCAGCCATACTAAAATAATTTGAATTTTGTTTTTTTTTTAATCAAAATTAGCGTCTGGCACGTAGTAAGCAATGACAAAAATGTCTGGCAATAATATATTTACATTTCGAAAAAACCTAACCTAACCTAACCTAACCTAAATAAAGTTGATAAAACAAAAAAACCTTCTTAAAATGATTTGGAAAATTATTATTTTACCTGTACAAATACGATGCGCACTAATGAACGCAACCTCTGACGCTAGCCAGATAGCCCGTATGCCGACAGGGAGAGTGAGACAGAGAGCATATCTAAAAACCAACCTACCTAAAATTCTCGTTATCCCGACGTTGCTAGCTCCCGTACTATAAGAAAGGACATACCGACACTAACAGGAATAAGACAGGGTGATAGTCTCACCCCATTCCTTTTTAATCTTGTCATTGGCGAGATTATACACAGTGTGACAACAATGAACAGGGGATACAGACTGAATAACAAACCAATCAGCATGGCGTGCTATGCGGATGATGCGATAATCCTGGCAGAAACAGAAAACGATTTGCAGAGACAAACACATAGGTTCTATCAGACTAGTGAAAAATACAACATGTCAATCTCCATTGATAAAACAAAATATATGACCTTGTCCAAAGAACCAGCAAGGTGTAAAGTTGCAATAGACAATAAATCAATAGAACAGGTAATGAGCTTCCGTTACCTAGGAGCGGACACATCAAGCAGCAACAACCCGATAAACGACATAAAATCACAAGTCAAAAAGCCGCTACAATCTCAGGATGCCTGAGATACATCATCTGGAAGAACAACCATTGATAGTAAAATGCGGATATATAAATCCTGTGTTAGACCGGTGCTAACCTATGGTATTGAAACGAGAGCTGACACGAATAAGACAAAAAGCATCCTTAGAACAGCGGAGATGAAAACATTAAGAACCAACCAGGGAAGACACTTAGAGATATGGTGAGAAACAACGACATAAGAGCGGAATGCGGGTTGGAGGACATAGTGAGATGGGGGAGGGAAAGGAGAAGATATTGGCGTGACCACATAGACAGAATGAACCAAGAGAGACTAGCATACATCGTCAGAGATGGAAAACCAGGTGGCCGACGCGCGCCAGGGAAACCACCTAAGAGATGGAAGGATAGTTGGAGCTACGCATCACAGGATAACCAACCGAATTGAGCCTTGGCAATAAACAGACCTCAGGGTCTTCTCGAAGTATAAGAAGAAGAATTTCGATTACGTTAAAATTTCTGTGCTCTATTATCATAGATTTCACCTCATATGGCTCATACCCTTCGGGTTGAATTTTTCGTTCGGGTTCGTTTTTCGGTGTGAGCACCAAAATTGCGAATAGCACATCTAGAGAGCACATAATTATTGCTACTATTTCGCGGCGGTTAAAATTTGTGTGATCGATTGTTTAAGATTTCACCTTTTAAGGCTCAAACAGTTCGGGGTGAATTTTTCGTACAATGGTGCGAGCACAAAAATCGTAAGTAGCATATCTAGATAGCACATAATTATTGCAACAATTTTGCGTCATATAAAATTTCTGTTCTCGATTATTAAAGATTTCACCTCATAAGGCTAATACACTTCGGGGTGAATTTTTCGTGCAAGAGTGCGAGCACAAATATCGTAAGTAGCATATCTAGTGAGCACATAATTATTGCAACAATTTATCATATAAAATTTCTGTTCTCGATTATTAAAGATTTCACCTCTTAAGGCTAATACAGTTCGGGGTGAATTTTTCGTACAAGGGGTTGAGTTAGCGAATTCACCCCGGGGTATTTGAAAAGCACATAAATAGCACATAATTGTAGTGCTTATTTGGTATCGGTATCCCAATTTTTTTGATGGGTGGGTGCTAGCTTGACGTTAAGTTAGTATCCCCACTAGTAAAATTTGATTTTTTCATTGAACGCTTCGAGCACAAAAATTGCTATTGCGGCACATAAAGGGCACATAATTCTGGTCATATCAAATTTGAAAGAGGTGGGGTACTATTTCCGACTCTAGCTATTTCAAGTCTAGCTAATATTAAAGTCTAGTTACTAAGTGCATGTAATAATCTATAAATATTTATAATAATAAGTTATAACTAGTTTACACAATAAAACATCTCAGGCTAGTTTTCTCCGAGTCTAAATCTGTCTGAATTCCTAAACTAACTGATGTAAAAGTTTAGTTACTACATGTATGAAATAATCTAGAAATAACAAAGTTTTAGACAACAATTCGTTTCAAGGTAGTCTTCTCTGTGACTAATTCTGTCGATTCCTAAACTCTAATTAAGAAATAAATGCAATAATCTAGAAATAACAATTAGACAACGAATTTTGAATACTCTCAGGGTAGTTACTAACTAATATTCAAGTCTAGTTACTAAGTGTATGAAATAATCTAGAAGATCTTCTCTCTGTCTAATTGTGTTAATTACTAAACTAACTGTACAAGTTTAGTTACTACATGTCTATCTCTAATGCTATCTGTGCGTCTAATCTTGATTGTGTCTAACCGTATGTGAGCCTTACTTAGTTTTGTGACTGCCTAGTCTAGTATGTGTTAAGCCTTCGGTGTCTTATATCTTTGCATCTTGTCTTAAGTACGCTTAGTCTCATATACTTGGGCCTCACACAACTAGTCTTCTCTGTCCAACTGCTTCGGAAATCTTCTTGGTAAAAAAAAATGTTTCTTATCTGCGTTGTATTGTTTGTCCAGTAAAAGTCTTTTTTGTGTTTCTTTGTAAAATAATCTAAATATAATTTGTGTATTTACACTTGGGTAGAGTCGCACCTTATATGCTGTTTAAAATGCCAGGCCAATTAGAGTAAAAACCACAGACCGCACACAATGAATAGTACATGAACAAGGATAAAAAAAGGAAAAAGAAAACGGCGGAGAAACCGGCAAAACATATCAAATAATCAAAACAAAACTGCAGAGTAAACATAAATTTACAAGAAATAATTATTTCACAAATAAAAAAATAAAAAAACTTGAATTGACTTCATATTTTACGTTGAAGAAATTCATTGATAAGCGAAAATGGCTTTGATTTAGCCGTCAAGGAAATAAAAAAAACTGCGACTAATTGTAAGATAATTTTAAAAAGAATTATAATCTGTTATAGTTTTGTCTGACAGTTTTGTCTGTCTACTTTTCTCTGCCAGGTTATATCTGTCTAGTCTTGGCTGTCTAATAATGTCTGACTAGTCTTGTCTGATAAGTCCTGTCTGCTTAGTCTTGCCTGCCTAGTCTTGTCTGCTTAGTCTTTTCTGTCTAGTCTTGTCTGCCTAATCTTGCCTGCCTAATCTTGCCCGTCTAGTCTTATCCATCTAGTCTTGTACATCAAGTTTTGTCCGTCTAGTCCAAGGGTGGCAAACCTTTTTATGACCGCGTACCATTTCAAATTTTCACATTTTGAAATGTTGACAAAATTTTATCTTCATTCATCGCAAAAGTTACTTGGCACAACTTTTGCGATGAATGAAGATAAAATTTCTGATTGGGAAAATCAGTTGTGTACCGTGAATATAAGCCTCATATTTTACACTTCATCTAAATAGACAAAATTGAGTTGGGCAAGTTGCAAATAATTTATTCATTATTATAAAAAAAAAATTATAATAAAAACATTTTTTAGAAAACAATTTCCCTCGCGTGCCACGAAATTTTTCTACATTTGAGCTGTGAGACGCGTGCCATAGGTTCGGCCACAGTAGAGTAAGGATCTTCCAATAAGAGGTTTCATTTTCAATAGCCCGCCATTTTAACAGTTGTAGTGAGTCATCCTGTAACTAGTCGGCAGATGACAATAAAAACTACGCCATTAATAAACACGGAACAATATACGCTTCAACAACGCATTGAAATTATTAAAATTTACTACAAAAATGGTGATAATCTCGCAGTCACAGTTCGCAAAACTGTAGCAATTTTTGGTTCGTCGTGGAGCACCTTCTCGGCCAGCAATTGTGAAACTGGTGGAGCAGTTTGAGCTGTTGGGACAAGTTAGTGATGTGAAGAACTCGTGCACGTCGCTCAAGAAAAACTGAGAATATTGCTGTTGTAGCCCATAGTGTTGAAGAAAACTGAGGTTTGTGCATTTTGGATTTGGGCATTCCACAATAGTATATTAATCACACGGTCAATTCCAGCCATACAAAATCATAAATCATCGTTCGATAGCTCAATCCATTCACCGTAACAGTTGCTCCAGCCTCATTTTCGAAAAAGTAAGGTCCAATGACCACTGCCAGACCAAAACCGTACCAGACAGTCACACGTTGAGGATGGAGAGACTTTTCAACATTAATTCTTGGGTTTTCCGAGCCATATTTTTTCTATTTTTATTCTTTATAGTATTTTTTCTATTCTTTATAGTATTTTTTTCTATTTTACACTCTTTTATGTCATTTCTAATTAAAAAAAAATCACCGATACATATTGAGAAAATTGTATCGCACTGGGCGATCCATAACCGCACGCATATGAGTGCTGTTATGAGTCCATTGCAGACACAAAATAGAAAAACAACATTACAGCGTATTTAGCATAATGACTTAAGTCAGTTAACGCAGTAGTAAAGAATAGTAAGTTCAGTTAACACAAGTACTCTCGCCTACCGACCATCAGCAACGTCGTGTCTTTACTGATAGGGTACTTGAAATGCATCAAACTGATCCGGAATTTCTTCGAGAAATCATCTTGAGTGATGAGGCCCATTTTCATCTCGGAGGCTACGTTAACAAGCAGAATTGTCGCATTTGGGGCTCGGAAAATTCAAGAATAATTGTTGAAAAGCCTCCCCATCCTCAACGTGTGACTGTTTGTCTTTACTGTGTGACTTTTTCGAAAATGAGGGTGGAGCAACTGTTACGGTGGATGGATTGTACAATCGAACGATGATTAATGATTTTGTATGGTCGGAATTGAAAGATATTGATGTGGACGACGTTTATTTTCAAAAAGACGCTACGTGCCACACAAGTAACGATACCATTGCTCTTTTGCGTGAAAAGTTTCCTGACCGTGTGATTTCTCGAAGAGGCGATCACAATTGCCCACCTAAATCATGTGATTTAACCGGACCTAACGGACTAGGACCTGACCTAACGAACACGGTTTAGGTAATTTAATAATAACCTAACCTAACCTAGACTTTTCTTTGGGGCTACGTGTAAGATAAGGTCCACGCTAATGGCAAACAATCGACTCAAGACCTCAAAGATGGAATTCGTTAAGATATACAGCTGCAAATGTTCGAATTAGTGACGGAAAATTTCATGAAAAGAATATGGTCCTGTAAGCCTTTACGGCCATTTCGCTAATATTGTTTGCCATTATTAATGGCATACCCTCCTCTTATAATACAATACCCTCCTCTTATAACAAATAAATAAATAACAGATGATTTCGTTTAAAAATACTCGGTATTTTTTATATATCAAAATTAAACCTTTTATTGGAAGACCCTTTATATAGCTAAACCGGTACAATTTGATACCCAGCAATCTGGGTACAAAACACGAGGCAGACAGACAAGACAAACAATTGACCGCTAGATAGAAAAACTCTTGTCTAGTTTCGTCTAGTTTTTTTTTTCTTTTAAAACATTAATTTACCTTTTTTAATTATTTTTTAAATTTAATTTACCTTTTATTAAAATCATTTCTCGCAAGTGCTACTAATTTTCTTCTACGTGTCAGCTGTGACACGCGTGTCATAGTTTCGCCACCGCAAGTATATAGCCAAACCGATACTCTTTGATATATAACAGTAGGCAGTTAAGTCTAGACAAACAATACTAGACCGACAGACTAGATAAACAATAGATAGCTAGACAGAAAATACTTTTGTCTGTCCAGTCGTGTTAGTCCAGTCCTGTTTAACCAGTCTCGACTATCTAGTCTTGCCTATTATCACTAGTCTAGTCTTGCCTATTCTCTTTAGTCTAGTCTTGTCTATTCTCTTTAGACCACTCTTGTATATTCTCTCTAGTCGTGTCAGCTATGACACGCGTGCCATAGTTTCGCCACCGCAGAACTATATAGCCAAACCGATACAATTTGATATATAACAGTAGGCAGTCAAGTCTAGACACACTATACTGTTGATAATGAAATAAATGTATTTGATTTGATTTACTAGACCGACAGACTAGATAAACAATAGATAGCTAGACAGAAAATACTTTTGTCTAGTCTCGTTTAGTTACATCTAGTCTCGTTCAATCTACACTTCTAGTTGTAATTGAAATATCTGGTCTTGTGTAGTAGTCTTGTGTATTTTCTCGTCCACTCTTGTCTTGTCAGCTAAACGTCATCTGTCTAGTCTGGTTAATTATTGATCTGCGATATGATAAAAAAATAATTTAAAGATTTTTTAGAAAAGCATTACTCTCGCGTGCCACTTTCTTTTTTCAACTTGACAGCTGTCGCACGCGTGCCATAGGTTCGCCACCGCTAGTCTAGTCTGTCTTGTCCGCTCAGTCTTTTCCGTCCAGTCTTGTCATTCCGTTCATTATTGTATGTCCAGTCTTGTCTGTCTAGTATTGTCTGTTTAACATTATCTGTCTAGTCTTTGTCTATTGTCCCTAGTTAAATCTACTATATTCTCTGTAGTTTAGTATTGTTTATTCTCTCTAGTTTAGTCTTGTCTATTCTATCAAGCCTAGTCTTGTCTATTCTCTCTAGTCTAGACTTGTCTAATCATCTAGTTTAGTCTTGTCTATTCTCTCTAGTCCAGTCTTGTCTATTCTCTCTAGTCTAGTGTTGTCTGTTCTCTCTAGTCTAGTCTTGTCTATTCTCTCTAGTCTAGTCTTGTCTATTCTCTCCAGTCCAGTCTTGTCCACTCATCTAGTCTTGTCTATTCCTTCCAGTGTAGTCTTGTCTATTATCTCTAGTCTGGTCTTGTATATTCTCTCTAGTCTTGAATATTCTATCTAATCTAGTCTTGTCTACTCTCTCTAGTCTAGTCTTGTCTATTTCCTTTAGCCAAGTCATGTCTATTATCCCAAGTCTATTCTCTCGCGTGCCACTAATTTTTTTTGCGTGTTATCTGTGGCACGCGTGCCATAGGTTCGCCACCTCTAGTCTAGTCTGCCCAGTCCAGCCTGTCTAGTCTTGTCTTATTCGTCCAGTCTTGTCTGTCCAGTCTTGTATGTCCAGTCTTGTCTGTCCAATCTTGTATGTTCAGTCTTGTCTGCCCAGTCTTGTATGTCCAGTCTGTCTGTTCAGTCTTGTCTGCCCAGTCGTGTTAGTCCAGTCCTGTTTAACCAGTCTCGAATGTTCAGTCTTGTCTATTATCTCTAGTCTAGTCTTGTCTATTCTCTTTAGTCTACTCTTGTATATTCTCTCTAGTCATATCAGCTGTGAAACGCGTGCCATAGTTTCATCACCGCTGAACTATATAGTCAAACTGATACGATTTGGTATATAACAGTAGGCAGTCAAGTCTAGACACACAATACTACACACAATACCGACAGACTAGATAAACAATAGATAGCTAGACAGAAAGTACTTTTGTCTAGTCTCGTCTAGTTACTTCTAGTCTTGTTCAATCTACACTTCTAGTTGTATTTGAAATATCTGGTCTTGTGTAGTCTCGTCCACTCTTGTCTTGTCAGCTGAATGTCATTAGTCTAGTCTGGTTAATTATTGATCTGCGATATTATTATAAAAAAAATAATTTAAACATTTTTTAGAGAAGCATTTCCTCGCGTGCCACTATTTTTTTCTACGAGTTAGATGTGGCACGCGTGTCATAGGTTCGCCACCGCTCGATCTAGTCTGTCTAGACATGCTTATCTAGTCTTGTCCGCCCAGTCTTTTCCGTCCAATCCTGTCATTCCGATCATTCTTGTATATCCAGTCTTGTCTGTTTAGTCTTGTCTGTCTACTATTGTCTGTTTAGCATTGTCTGTCTACTCTTACTCTATTATCTCTAGTTTAATCTCTCTAGTTTAGTGTTGATTATTCTCTCTTGTCTAATTGTCTACTTGTCTATTCATCTAGTCTAGTCTTGTCTATTCTCTCTAGTCTAGTCTTGTCTATTCTCTAGTCTTGTCTAGTCTAGTGTTGTATGTTCTCTGTAGTACTGGTCTTGCCTATTCTCTCTAGTCTAGTCTTGTCTACTCGTCTAGTCTAGTCTTGTCTATTCTCTCCAGTCTAGTTTTGTCTACTCGTCTAGTTTAGTCTTGTCTATTCCTTCAAATCTAGTCTTGTCTATTATCTCTAGTCTAGTCTTGTATATTCTGTCTAGTCTAGTCTTGTCTATTCCCTTGACTCTAGTCTCGTCTATTCTCTCTGGTCTAGTCTTGTCAATTCTCTTTAGTCTAGCCATGTCTATTATCTTTAGTCTATTCTGTCGTGTGCCACTAAATTCTTTGTACGTGTTATATGTGACACGCGTGTCATAGGTTCGCCACCGCTGGTCTAGTCTGCCTGGTCCTGCCTGTCTAGTCTTGTCTTATCCGTCTAGTCTTGTATGTCCAGTCTGCCTATCCAGTCTTCTCTGTGCAGTCGTGTTAGTCCAGTCCTGTTTAACCAGTCTCGACTGTCTAGTCTTATCTATTATCTCTAGTCTAGTCTTATCTATTCTCCTTAGTCTAGTCTTGTCTATTCTCTGTAGTCTACTCTTGTATATTCTCGCTAGTCGTGTCAGCTGTGACACGCGTACCATAGTTTCGCTACCGCTTAACTATATAGTCAAACCAATACGATTTGATATATAACAGTAAGCAGTCAAGTCTAGACACACAATACTAGACCGGCAGACTAAATAAACAATAGATAGCTAGACAGAAAATACTTTTGTTTAGTCTCGTCTGTTACTTGTAGTCTTGTTACTTGTAGTTACTTGTAGTTGTGTTCAATCTACACCTCTGGTTGTATTTTAAATATCTGGTCTTGTGTAGTCTCGTCCACTCTTGTCTTGTCAGCTAAATGTCATCAGTCTAGTCCACTGGTGGCGAATCTATGGCACGCGTGTCACAGCTGACACGTAGTAAAATTGTATTGGCACGCGAACTATTTCTCACGCGTGCCTTAAATTTAGAGCTTCACCGAGAGTCTCGTTTCTGATCTCGTAACAGCCGTAACATTTTCTTCATAAATTTGAACCCGACCAACCCGAATTTGCCCGAGCCCAGAACGATATAACGATGATTTATAAGTTTCTTCTATCATCAAATGTGTAAAATATAAGACGTGTTATATTCAGACTAATATGGTTACTGATGTTCACTATCAGAAATGTTAACACATTGTAAAAGCTACCTGGCACGTCAGAATTTTAAATTGTGAAAATTAAAAAATAAATGGCACGAGGCCGGGAAAAGGTTTCAGCCACCCTTGGTCCAGTCTGTTTAATTATTGATCTGCGATATTATTATAAAAAAATAGCAAATTTTTTTTAAGCATTTCTCTCGCGTGTCACTGTTTTTTTCTACGTGTTAGGTGTGGCACGCGTGCCATAGGTTCGCCACCGCTCGGTCTAGTCTGTCTAGATATGCCTGTCTAGTCTTGTCCGCCCAGTCTTTTCAGTCCAGTCTTGTCATTCCGTTCATTCTTGTATGTCCAGTTTTGTCTGTCTAGTATTGTCTGTTTTGTATTGTCTGCCTAGTCTTAGCCTATTGTCTCTAGTTTAATCTATTCTCTCTAGTCTGGACTAATCTCTCTAGTTTAGTGTTGTCTATTCTCTCTAGTTTAGTCTAGTCTATTCAAACTATCCTAGTCTTGTATATTCTCTTCAGTCTAGTCTTTTCTAAGAGTTCAGTCTAGTCTGTCGATATCGTCTAGTCTAGTCTTGTCTACTCTCTCCAGTTGTCTCTAGTCTATTGTCTCTAGTCTAGTCTTGTCTATTCTTAGACTTATACTCTTGTATATTCTCTGTAGTCGTGTCAGCAATGACACGCGTGCCATAGTTTCGCCAGCGCTGAATATAGTCAAATCAATACGATTTGATATATAACAGTAGGCAGTCAAGTCTAGACACACAATACTAGACCGACAGACTAGATAAACAATAGATAGCTAGACAGAAAATACTTTTATCTAGTCTCGTCTAATTACTTCTAGTCTCGTTCAATTTATACTTATAGTTGTATTTAAAATATCTGGTCTTGTGTAGTCTCGTCCACTCTTCTTGTCTTGTCAGCAGAATGCCATCAGTGTAGTCTAGTTAATTATTGATCTGCGATATTATTTTAAAATATAATAATTTAAACATTTTTTAGAAAGGCATTTCTCTCGCGTGCCACTATTTTTTTGTTCGTGTTAGCTGTGGCACGCGTGCCATAGGTTTGCGAACGCTACTCTAGTCTCTCTAGACACGCCTGTTTAATCTTGTCCGCACAGCCTTTTCCGTCCAGTCTTGTCATTCCTTTCATTCTTGTATGTCCAGTTTTGTCTGTCTAGTATTGTCTGTTTTGTATTGTCTGCCTAGTCTTAGGATACTGTCTCTAGTTTAATCTATCCTCTCTAGTCTAGTCTAATCTCTCTAGTTTAGTGTTGTCTATTCTCTCTAGTTTAGTCTTGACTATTCTATTTAGCCTAGTCTTGTATATTCTCTCTAGTCTAGTCTTGTCAAATCGTCTAGTCTAGTCTTGTCTATTCTCTCTAGCCTAGTCTTGTCTATTCATCTTGCCTAGTCTTGTGTATTGTCTCCAGTCTAGTCTTGTCTATTCTCTCTAGTCTAGCCTTGCATATGCGCTCTAGTCTAGTCTTGTCTATTCTCTCTAGTCTAGTCTTGTCCATTCTCTCTTGTCTAGTCTTGTCTATTCTCACTTGTCTAGTCTTGTCTATTCTCTTTAGTCTAGTCATGTCTATTTTCTGTAGTCTATTCTCTCGCATGCCACTATTTTTTATCTGTGACACGCGTGCCATAGGTTCGCCACCGCTGGTCTAGTCTGCCTAGTTCTGCCTGTCTAGTCTTGTCCGCCCAGTCTTATCCGTCCAAATCCTGGTCGGGCAGACAACAACTAGGGCGGTTTTCACTAACCTTCCGGGCTGCCCACCCTGAATGAATGCAAAATCTGCGATACCGGGGTGGCGCATACTAAAAGCCAGCTTCCCCCGAACCATTTAAAAAACAAATCTTATCTGTCCAGTCTTGTATGTCCAGTCTTTCTGTCCATTCGTGTTAGTCCAGTCCTGTTTAACCAGTCTCGGCTGTCTAGTCTTGTCTATTCTCTCTAGTCTAGTCTTGTCCATTCTCTCTAGTCTAGTCTTATCTATTGTCTTTAGTCTAGTCTTGTCTATTCCCTTTAGTCTACTCTTGTATATTCTCTCTAGTCGTGTCAGCTGTGACACGCGTGCCATAGTTTCGCCACCGCTGAACTATATAGTCAAACCAATACGATTTGATATATAACAGTAGGCAGTCGTTGTATATTCTCTCTAGTCTAGACACACAATATTAGACCGAAAGACTAGATAAACAATAGATAGCTAGACAGAAAATACTTGTATCTAGTCTCGTCTAATTACTTCAAGTCTTGTTCAATTTATTTTTCTAATTGTATTTGAAATATCTGGTCTTGTGTAGTCACGTCCACCCTTCTTGTCTTGTCAGCTGAATGCCATCAGTCAAGTCTGGTTAATTATTGATCTACGATATTATTATAAAAACATAATAATTTTTTTTTTTTTTAGAAAAGCATTTCTCCCGCGTGCCACTATTTTTTTCTACGTGTTAGCTGTGACAGGCGTGTCATAGGTTCGCCACCACTAGTCTAGTCTGTCTTGTCTTGTCCAGTCTTGTCTTGTCCAGTCTTGTCTGTTTAGTCTTGTCTGTCTGGTCTTAGTCTATTGTCTCTACTTTAATCTACTCTATTCTCTCTAGCCTAGTCTAATCTCTTTAGTTTAGTCTTGTCTATTCGTCTAGTCTAGTCTTGTCTATTCTCTCCAGTCTAGTCTTGTCTATTCTCTTTAGTCTAGTCTTGTATATTCTCTCTAATCTAGTCTTCTCTATTAACTCTAGTTTAGTCTTGTCTATTCTCTTTAGTCTAGTCATGTCTATTATCTCTATTATGTCTGTTAGTATATTCTCTCGCGTGCCACTATTTTTTTACGTGCTATCTGTGACACGCGTGCCATAGGTTTGCCATCGAGGGTCTAGTCTGCCTAGTCCTGCCTGTCTAGTCTTGTCTGTCTAGTCGTGTTAGTCCAGTCCTGTTTAACCAGTCTGTCTAGTCTTGTCGATTCTCTCTAGACTAGTCTTGTCTTTTCTCTCTAGTCTAGTCTTGTCTACTCTCTACTCTAGTCTTGTCGATTCTCTCCAGTCTAATCTTGTCTACTCTCTAGTCTAGTCTTGTCTATTCTCTCTAGTCTAGTCTTGGCTATTTTCTCTAGTCTAATCTTGTAAATTCTCTCTAGTCTAGTCTTGTCTATTCTCCCCAGTATAGTCTTGTCTATTCTCCCCAGTATAGTCTTGCTTATTCTCTTCAGTCTAGTCTTGTCTATTCTCTCAAGTCTAGTCTTGTCTAATCTCTAGTCTTGTCTATCCTCTCTAGTCTAGTCTTGTCTATTTTCTCTAGTCTAGTCTTGTCAATTCTCTTTAGTCTAGAAGTCTATTCTCTCCAGTCAGGTGTTGTCTATTCTCTCTAGTCTAGTCTAGTCTTGTCTACTCTCTAGTCTAGTCTTGTCAATTCTCTCTAGACTAGTCTTGTATTTACTCTCAAGTCTTGTTTTGTCTATTCTCTAGTCTAGTCTCTCTCTAGACTAGTCTTGTCTCTTCTCTCTAGTCTAGTCTTGTCGATTCTATAGTCTAGTCTTGTCAACTCTCTAGTCTAGTTTTGTCGATTCTCTCCAGTCTAGTCTTGTCTATTCTCCCTAGTCTAGTTTTGTCTATTCTCTCCAGACTAATCTTGTCTACTCTCTAGTCTAGTCTTGACGATTCTCTCTAGACTAGTCTTGTATTTACTCTCAAATCTAGTCTTGTCGATTCTCTAGTCTAGTCTTGTCAACTCTCTAGTCTAGTTTTGTCGATTCTCTCCAGTCTAGTCTTGTCTATTTTCCCTAGTCTAGTCTAGTCTTGTCTATTCTCTCCAGTCTAGTCTTGTCTACTCTCCCTAGTCTAGTCTAGTCTTGTCTATTCTCTCCTGTCTAGTCTTGTCTGTTCTCCCTAGTCTAGTCTAGTTTTGTCTATTCTCTCCAGTCTAATCTTGTCTATTATCTCTAGTCTAGTCTTGTCTACTCTCTAGGCTAGTCTTGTCGATTCTCTGTAGTCTAGTCTTGTCAATTTTCTCTGGTCTAGTCTTGTTTATTCTCTCTAGTCTAGTCTTGTCTATTCTCTCTAGTCTAATCTTGTATATTCTCTTTAGTCTAGTCTTGTCTATTCTCTCTAGTCTAGTCTTGTCTATTCTCTCTAGTCTAATCTTGTATATTCTCTTTAGTCTAGTCTTGTCTATTCTCTCTAGTCTAGTCTTGTCTAATCTCTAGTCTAGTCTTGTCGATTCTCTCTAGACTTGTCCTGTATTTTCTCTCTAGTCTAGTCTTGTCTACTCTCTAGTCTAGTCTTGTCGATTCTCTCCAGTCTAGTCTTGTCTATTCTCTCTAGTCTAATCTTGTATATTCTCTTTAGTCTAGTCTTGTCTATTCTCTCTAGTCTAGTCTTGTCTATTCTCTCTAGTCTAATCTTGTATATTCTCTTTAGTCTAGTCTTGTCTATTCTCTCTAGACTAGTCTTGTCTTTTCTCTCTAGTCTAGTCTTGTCGATTCTCTAGTCTAGACTTGTCAACTCTCTTGTCTAGTTTTGTCGATTCTCTCTAGTCCAGTCTTGTCTATTCTCCCTAGTCTAGTCTAGTCTATTCTCTCCAGTCTAATCTTGTCTACTCTCTAGTCTAGTCTTGACGATTCTCTCTAGACTAGTCTTGTATTTACTCTCAAATCTAGTCTTGTCGGTTCTCTAGTCTAGTCTTGTCAACTCTCTAGTCTAGTTTTGTCGATTCTCTCTAGTCTAGTCTTGTCTATTCTCCCTAGTCTAGTCTAGTCTTGTCTATTCTCTCCAGTCTAATCTTGTCTACTCTCTAGTCTAGTCTTGACGATTCTCTCTAGACTAGTCTTGTATTTACTCTCAAATCTAGTCTTGTCGATTCTCTAGTCTAGTCTTGTCAACTCTCTAGTCTAGTTTTGTCGATTCTCTCTAGACTAGTCTTGTCTTTTCTCTCTAGTCTAGTCTTGTCTATTCTCTCCAGTCTAGTCTTGTCTACTCTCCCTAGTCTAGTCTAGTCTTGTCTATTCTCTCCAGTCTAGTCTTGTCTATTCTCCCTAGTCTAGTCTAGTCTTGTCTATTCTCTCCAGTCTAGTCTTGTCTATTATCTCTAGTCTAGTCTTGTCTACTCTCTAGGCTAGTCTTGTCGATTCTCTGTAGTCTAGTCTTGTCTATTTTCTCTGGTCTAGTTTTGTTTATTCTCTCTAGTCTAGTCTTGTCTATTCTCTCTAGTCTAGTCTTGTCTAATCTCTAGTCTAGTCTTGTCTATACTCTCTAGTTTAGTCTTGTCTATTTTCTCTAGTCTAGTTTTGTCAATTCGCTTTAATCTAGTCTTGTCTATTCTCTCTAGTCAGGTCTTGTCTATTCTCTCTAGTCTAGTCTTGTCTAGTCTCTAGCCTAGTCTTGTGGATTCTCTCTAGACTTGTCCTGCATTTTCTCTCTAGTCTAGTCTTGTCTACTCTCTAGTCTAGTCTTGTCGATTCTCTCTAGACTAGTCTTGTCTTTTCTCTCTAGTCTAGTCTTGACGATTCTCTCTAGTCTAGTCTTGTCTATTCTCTCTAGTCTAGTCTTGTCCACTCTCTAGGTTTGTCTTGTCGATTCTCTCTAGTCTAGTCTTGTCTATTCTCTCTGGTCTAGTCTTGTTTATTCTCTCTAGTCTAGTCTTGTCTATTCTCTCCAGTCGTCTTTTTCATTCTCTCTAGTCTAGTATTGTCTATTCACTCTAGTCTTATCTTGTCAATTCTCTCTAGTCTAGTCTTGTCTCTTTAGTCCAGTTGTGTCTATTCTCTTTAGTCTGGTCTTGTCAATTATTTCTAGTCTAGTCATGCCTAATCTCTAGTCTAGTCTTGTCGATTCTCTCTAGTCTAGTCTTGTTTATTCTCTCTAGTCTAGTCTTGTCTATTCTCTTTAGTCCAGTTTTGTCTATTCTCTCCAGTCTAGTCTTGTCTATTCTCCCTAGTCTAGTCCTGTCTATTCTCTCTAGTAGAGTCTTGTTTTTTCTCTCTAGTCTAGTCTTGTCTATTCTCTCTAGCCTAGTCATGCCTAATCTCTAGTCTAGTCTTGTTTATTCTCTCTAGTCTAGTCTTGTCTATTCTCTCCAGTCTAGTCTTGTCCATTCTCTCTAATCTAGTATTGTCTATTCCCTCTAGTCTAATCTTGTCAATTCTCTCTAGTCTAGTCTTGTCTATTCTCTTTAGTCCAGTTTTGTCTATTCTCTTTAGTCTAGTCTTGTCAATTCTTTCTAGTCTAGTGTTGTCTATTCTTTTAACTATAGTCTTCTATATTCTCTCTAGTCTAGTCTTGTCTATTCTCTCTAGTCTAGTCATGCCTAATCTCTAGTCTAGTCTTGTCGATTTTCTCTAGTCTAGTCTTGTCTACTCTCTAGTCTAGTCTTGTCTGCTCTCTAGTCTAGCCTTGTCTACTCTCTAGTCTAGTCTTGTCGATTCTCTCTAGTCTAGTCTATTCCGTTTAGTCTAGGCTTGTCTATTCTCTCTAGTCTAATCTTGTCTATTCGTCTAGTCTAGTCTTTTCTCTTTAGTCTAGTCTTGTCTTTTCTCTTTAGTCTAGTCTTGTCTATTATCGTTAGTCTAGACTGGTCTATTCTCTCTAGTCTATTATGTTCAGACTGCTCTGGCATGTGTCAAAGGTCTGGTTCATTACAGTGTAATCTTAATTAAATTTATATACCTAGATTCCTGTTTTAATATGCAGTCTTACATCTCCCCTAGGGCACTAGTGTCTAATAATAAATTTATCCACGTCCCCCAACCCCACAATCCACACCGAGATCTTAACCCTAATACTAGAGAAAACACAAAAGTAAAAAATAAATCGATTTGGAGTAAAACCACAACCCCGAAACAAATATAGGTTATAACATCAAGAAAACATGTATGTAAAAAACATGGAATAAAAAATAAGGATGTAAGGAAAAAACGTGTAGAAAAACATTAGATATTATTTCAAGTAAAAACTTACTTTAGGGTGTTTAAAGTAAAAACTACGGTTTTCGGTTTAAGTCGGTGGTTTTATTATTTCGTTGCGGGTTCGCAGTTGCGATTTATCGAGCGAGTGAACGGAATGGCGAGGTGTTTCTCGGTCACTTGGCCTATGCAGACTGACTGGTTTTTCGGCGAGTGTAGTACGTACACTGTTATCAGTTTTACTATTGAATCACGACCTTCACAACACGCAAGTCTGTTTCAAATCAGGTAATGTTGAATGTTTTACGAGAAATCGATATTATTCACTCACATTTTTTCCCTTTATTGCCCTCTACATAGTTCTGTGTTTTTTTTTTACCCTTCTAACCCCCATCTATTACAAATACGCCTTCCCCTGTTTTTAAGCATAATTTCTGGAAATCACTCTTACTCGTTAAACCGCAATTTATATATTCAAATCCAATTTGCCTTACGTTTCTAATTCGAACCATTTAGCATTAACTGACGCAAGAAATAAATTAAATTATTTCATTTTAACCTACAGTTGTAGAACATTTACATTTTATAATGTGTTCTATGTAAAACATATTTAACTTTTTTCTGCTTGAATACTAAAATAATTGATTTTTCCGATTTGTAATTGTCTAAAAATAACTACTTGAAATACATCGTGTGGCATCATAATGTTCGCTGAGAAACTTAACAAATCTCGTGACATACCTGCGGTAGAGACTAACTCATTCTAAATGTTTTATTAAGCCGTCTGTCTAGTCTCGTCTCGTCTGTCTAGTCTCGTCTCGTCTGTCTAGTCTTCTGTGTCTGTCTAATATTTTCTATTTAATTTTCTCTGTGTAATCTTGTTTGTCTAATATTGTCTGTCTTTTATCTATCTAGAATTGTCTTTTTTCTTGCCTTTTATAGGCACCCTCTAGCTGGGTAGTGTGGGACTCCTTCTCTTCCAGAGATAGTATACCCACTAAAACCACCTCCCCCCTTTTTCTCATCTTGTCCCTAGCGCTGCCGTGGTTTGCACCCTCTCGGGGAATTATCACTCGGCAACTTTGGGTTCACGCTCTTTGGTTACTTTTTGATTTGTTGGCCTGCTTCCAGTCTCCTCTCATCTACTTCCTTGGCCTTCATTATGCTTCTTAGCATCTCCGCGGTTGCGTTCAAATTATCTTTACTTTCTAGCATGGTTTCGGTCATATTCTCCTTGTCCGGCCATACACCAGTTTTCCTTGCCATCCCTAATCTCAGCTTGTCCCATCTTTCGCAAAAGAATATCGTATGACACGCGTCATCTCTTTCGCCGCAGTACCAGCACTGATCGCTTCGCCTATTGCCTATTCTGTGTAGAAAGACATTAAAGTACCCATGTCCCGTTAGCGCCTAAGTCACATGGTAATCGACGTTTCCGTGTTTACGTTCAGCCCAGATTTGCACATCCGGAATCAATTCTCGAGTCCGTTTTAGCCCCTTGTCAGGCATTTTGCCATCTCACCATGGTGCGCTGCCGCGCTTCTTTCTTGGATAGGCCTTGGCATTTTCTGAGAGCCATCCTTTCGTCTACAAGGAGTGTTATTGGTGGGGATCCAACCAGACTTGTACAGCCTCAGCCGAGACTGTCCGGTATGCAGAGACTACCCTAACCAAGGCCCTCCTCTGTGCTCTTATCATAACTGTTCTGTTTATTCACAGTTGCAGGACAGTTCCCCAGTTCTCCGCTCCGTATAGCATGATTGAAGTGACCACCGAGGACAACAAACGCCTGGTCAGGCTGAGAGCCCCCCCCCCTCCCCCCAACGTTCGGCATGAGTGTCCCCAGCATCGCGGCCGTCCTTTCCGCTTTGGCCGACATATTATGAATGAGAGGCGTGAAGCTCACCCGCTGGTCCATAACTACCCCCAAGTATTTAATACTCTTCTCTGGTTAAATTATTGACCCACTCAGCTGAAACTGCACTAACTTCGGCCTCCTGCCACCTACCAGGAGCACAGATTCCGTCTTGTGCATTGTTATGGTTAGTTTCATGTTAAACATCCATTGCATTATCTTAGCTAGAGACTGGTTAGTTAGACTTCGTCGTTCTCCTTGTGACCCATTGTCAGAAGAGTCAAGTCGTCAGCAAAGGCTACTGTTCTGGCGCCGGCAACTCCAGTTCCAGGACCGCGTCATAGAGTGCGTTCCATAAGGCGGGCCCCAAAACCGAGCCCTGCGGGTCACCCACAGGTCACCTTAACTACTCTATAGTCTTCGACTATTAACCACCTGTCGCTTAGATAGCTCATAGTTGTGGCAACAATTTCTGGTGAGATCTCTTTCTTCTTAAGGGCTTCCACTATTTTGCTCCACGAAGCCGTGCTAAAAGCATTCTCCACGTCAATAGTCGTGAAAGCACACGCTGTTTGCTAACTTTGCAAAATTAATTACATCCTCCATAGCACCAATGGTTGAGCGTCCATGCCTGAAACCGTACTGCCTTTTTGAATGTCCTCCTCTTTCCTCAATTTCTTCATGTAGCCTTGCTCTGACGAGGTGTTTGTATAGCTTCCCCATAGTGCATAGCAGGCATATTGGCCTTACTTTGGGTGTTCCATCTTCGTTCGTGCCTTGCTTCGGTATCAATACTAATCTGGCCACCTTCCATTTTTTCGGAAACACACTGCCTGCAAAGAGGTCGTTCACCACCAAGAGCACCGTTTCAGGAACCACTGCTGCCACCAGACGGATCACTTCGGCCGGGATACCATCTGGGCTAGTTGCCTTTCCCATCCGCAATTTTGTTAAAGCCGCATTAAATTCCTCCAGAGTAAAAGGATTTCGACTTCTTACCTGCGCGGGTACCCAGCGAGCCCAAGGAAACAACTTTGCTACCGCCTGAAGAGTAACTTTTTTCGTCCATACAGAGCGTGTCCTTAACTTTCTCATGACTAATTTATATGCTTTCCCCCAGGGGTCCTTGTTCACTTCGTCGACTAATTTTTGCCATGTCAAAGCCTTTGTCTGCTTCACCTGTCGCTTCAATAGTCTCCTAGCGGATTGGTATTCTTCCCTGAGCTCTTGAATTACCTGGTATTGTTGTCTTTGGGTTTTGCTGCGGTTTGCTCTCGCCAGCATCTTCCTTGCCTCCTTGCAGGTAGCTCTAGAAGCGGCAACTTCGGGCGTCCACCAGTACACAGGTCTTTTAGAGCCATAGTGAACATTCTTAGGGGTTAGCGTCTTTTCGCATGACTGCGTTATCGCCTCCATAAGTTTGTCTGCCGTGCAACGAGTGCACCAAGCCAGCTTGCTGCAGATGTTCACAGCCAATTTTTCTTTCTTGCGTTTGTCCCACTTCCATCCTACATTTTCTCGAGAGAGCTCTGGCAGGTCCGCAGATTTTTCCAGCATGAAGGCTATCGGTAGATGGTCGCTGCTACATTCAGAGTCCAAGACTCTCCATCAATCAAGGCGTGTTCCTAGTGTGCTTGAACAAAAGGTGACATCTATTATAGATTGGCTGTTTCCACGAACAAATGTGGGGTTGATTCCATCATTAGCAGTTACCATGTTTAGTGCTGCTGCCAGATCAGCCAGCAGATTGCCTCTTCGATCTTCTATATGGGAACCTCACAGGTAGGCCTTGGCATTGAAATCCCCGTCTACCACAAAAGGACCCACTCTCTCCTTCAACGATGCTTCGAGTTTCCCAAGATATGCCGCAATTTTATATCTAGTCTTGTCTGACTCGTATAGTCCGTCTACTCTTCTACGTCTAGTTTTGTCCGTCTAATTTCATCTATCTTGTCTGCCTAGTAATGTCTGTTTAGTATTTTTTTTTTTAATTAAAGATTGCCCAACAGTTAGAGAAAACCAATTACAGAACAACCACAAAAACTTAGATTAACTTAAACTAGAAGGTTCCAAATTAAAATATAAAAAGGATCCTCATATAAACAGAATCAATAACATCAATAAATAAAAAAGTTAATTAGAAAGGCCTCTAAGAGCCTTTAATTTGAAACATCGCAGCTTCACAAAGATGTCACTCTCAGAGCTGATAGAGTTATAGATCGAGCACATGTTGATTAGGGGTGGCACCAATATGAGGGGACCACAAGATGATGGGTTATAAAAGGAGCCAGTTTGTGTACTAGCAGCTCTAGGAACATTGAAATTCAAGAGTCCGAGAATCTCGGAAGAGTCAATGACGCCATGAGTGGCCTTATGCAAAAAGACTAGACCGACCAGAGAGCGACGAGAGCTCAACTCATCCTACTAGAGGATGGATCTCACGAAGCTATTATAGAGGACTCCTAGCGTCAAGTTGTTATTAAAACCGCGAGCATTGCGGATTATGAAACCGAGTGCTCTCGCGGCTTTGGATACTGAAGACAATATGTGTTGAGCAAACTTGAGATTACTGTCAAATAAAATGCCAAGATCTTTAACTGTGTCACAGCGTTCCAAGCAAAAACTCTTCAAGATATACCTAAACTCCATCGGGTGTTGAAGCCGAGTAGGTAAATGTGACAAACTTGCATTGTTTAAGGTTGAGAGCCAGCTTGTTGACATCGCAACATCTTTCCAATATGTCGAGGTTCTCTTGTAAGAGTGCACAGTCATTAGACTGCTTAATTGGCAAGAAGACTTTAAGGTCGTCTGCAAAAAATAAATGTGGCACGGAGAAAGACGCACTCAGGTCGTTAAGGAAGATGTTAAATAACAAGGGCCCAAGACTAGATCCCTAAGGAACCCCGGAGATCGCAACAAGTTCAGCTGATGCATAACCGAAGTGATAAACGTACTGCATTCTATCAGCCAGGTACGAGGACAATAAGGCTATTAAGTTGTCAGCCAAGCCAAAATAATGAAGTTTTTCGATAATCAATACTGTCAAAGGCTTTCGAGAAATCAGTATAAATGCTGTAAATTTGGCCCCTATTTCCTATAACTAATGAAGCATATTGCGTGAAAGCTATTAAGTTGGTGACTGTGGAGCGTCCTTTAATGAATCCATGTTGTTTCGGGGAGAACAGATGCTTAATGCGAGGAAAGATGGAGTTGTAAACGATTGACTCAAAGATTTTTTAAAAGATGGAAAGAATCGATATCGGCCGATAGTTCCTAATGTCCGAATGAGAGCCAGACTTGTGGATGGGGCAAATTTTAGTAGATTTCCAGATCGCTGGAAACCTGCCTTCCTGGAGAATAAGGTTGAACAGTTTCGTAAGATGAGGAGCAAAGATGTGCGCACAATCATGAAGTAAGAACGCCGGGACTAGGTCGGCATTACATTTTGAATTTTTGAGGGTAGCTAACACTTCTTCGGAAAAGTTCGCAAAAACCCCCTTTTTCTCATCTTGTCCCTAGCGCTGCCGTGGTTTGCACCCTCTCGGAGAATTATCACTCGGCAACTTTGGGTTCACGCTCTTTGGTTACTTTTTAATTTGTTGGCCTGCATCCAGTCTCCTCTCATCTACTTCCTTGGCCTTCATTATGCTTCTTAGCATCTCCGCGGTTGCGTTCCAATTATCTTTACTTTCTAGCATGGTTTGGTTCTCCTTGCCCCGCCATACACCAGTTTTCCTTGCCATCCCTAATCTCAGCTTGTCCCATCTTTCGCAAAAGAATATCGTATGACACGCGTCATCTCTTTCGCCGCAGTACCAGCACTGATCGCTTCGCCTTTTGCCTATTCTGTGTAGAAAGACATTAAAGCACCCATGTCCCGTTAGCGCCTGGGTTACATGGTAATCGACGTTTATGTGTTTACGTTCAGCCCAGATTTGCACATCCGGAATCAATTCTCGCTTCCATGCGCCGTTTTTTTCCCCATGCCAGGCATTTTGCCAACTCGCCATGATGCGCTGCCTCGCTTCTTTCTTGGATAGGCCTTGGCATTTTCTGAGAGCCATCCTTTCGTCTACAAGGAGTGTTATTGGTGGGGATGCAGCCACCACTTGTACAGCCTCTGCCGAGACTGTCCGGTATGCAGAGACTACCCTAATCAAGGCCCTCCTCTGTGCTCTTATCATGACTGTTCTGTTTATTCCCAGTTGTAGGCCAGTTCCCCAGATCTCCCCAGCATGATTGAAGTGACCACCGAGGACAACAAACGCCTGGTCAGGCTGACAGCCCCCCAGCGTTCGGCATGAGTCTCCCCAGCTTCGCGGCCGTCCTTTCCGCTTTGGCCGACACATTATGAATGTGATTCGTGAAGCTCACCCGCTGGTCCATAACTACCCCCAAGTATTTAATACTCTTCTCTGGTTAAATTATTGACCCACTCAGCTGAAACTGCACTAACTCCGGCCTCCTGCTACCTACCAGGAGCACAGATTCCGTCTTGTGCATTGCTATGGTTAGTTTCATGTTAAACATCCATTGCATTATCTTAGCTAGAGACTGGTTAGTTAGACTTATTAAGTCGTTCTCCTTGTGACCCATTGTCAGAAGAGTCAAGTCGTCAGCAAAGGCTACTGTTCGGGCGCCGACAGGCAACTCCAGTTCCAGGACCGCGTCATAGAGTGCGTTTCATAAGGCGTTCCCCAAAACCGAGCCCTGCGGGTCACTCACAGGTCACCTTAACTACTCTATCGTCTTCGACTATTAACCACCTGTCGCTTAGATAGCTCATAGTTATGGCAACAATTTCTGGTGAGATCTCTTTCTTCTTAAGGGCTTCCACTATTTTGCTCCACGAAGCCGTGCTAAAAGCATTCTCCACGTCAATAGTCGTGAAAGCACACGCTGTTTGCTAACTTTGCAAAATTAATTACCTCCTCCATAGCACCAATGGTTGAGCGTCCCTGCCTGAAACCGTACTGCCTTTTTGAATGTCCGCCTCTTTCCTCAATTTCTTCATGTAGCCTTGCTCTGACGAGGTGTTCGTATAGCTTCGCCATAGTGCATAGCAGGCATATTGGCCTTACTTTGGGTGTTCCATCTTCGTTCGTGCCTTGCTTCGGTATCAATACTAATCTGGCCATCTTCCATTTTTTCGGAAACACACTGCCTGCAAAGAGGTCGTTCACCACCAAGAGCACCGTTTCAGGAACCACTGCTGCCACCAGACGGATCACTTCGGCCGGGATACCATCTGGGCTAGTTGCCTTTCCCATCCGCAATTTTGTTAAAGCCGCATTAAATTCCTCCAGAGTAAAAGGATTTCGACTTCTTACCTGCGCGGGTACCCAGCGAGCCTCCGGTCGTTCAGGAAACAACTTTGCTCCCGCCTGAAGAGTAACTTTTTTCGTCCATACAGAGCGTGTCCTTAACTTTCTCATGACTAATTTATATGCTTTCCCCCAGGGGTCCTTGTTCACTTCGTCGATTAATTTTTGCCATGTTAAAGCCTTTGTCTGCTTCACCTGTCGCTTCAATAGTCTCCTAGCGGATTGGTATTCTTCCCTGAGCTCTTTAATTACCTGGTATTGTTGTCTTTGGGTTTTGCTGCGGTTTGCTCTCGCCAGCAACTTCCTTGCCTCCTTGCAGGTAGCTCTACAAGCGGCAACTTCGGGCGTCCACCAGTACACAGGTCTTTTGGAGCCATAGTGAACATTCTTAGGGGTTAACGTCTCTTCGCATGACTGCGTTATCGCCCCCATAAGTTTGTCTGCCGTGCAACGAGTGCACCAAGCCAGCTTGCTGCAGATGTTCGCAGACAATTTTTCTTTCTTGCGTTTGTCCCACTTCCATCCTACATTTTCTCGAGAGAGCTCTGGCAGGTCCGCAGAATTTTCCAGTATGAAGGCTATCGGTAGATGGTCGCTGCTACGTTCAGAGTCCAAGACTCTCCATCAATCAAGGCGTGTTCCTAGTGTGCTTGAACAAAAGATGACATCTATTATAGATTGGCTGTTTCCACGAACAAATGTGGGGTTGATTCCATCATTAGCAGTTACCATGTTTAGTGCTGCTGCCAGATCAGCCAGATTGCCTCTTCAAACTTCTATATGGGAACCCCACAGATAGGCCTTGGCATTGAAATCCCCGCCTACCACAAAAGGATTCTCTCTCTCCTTCAACGATGCTTCGAGTTTCCCAAGATATGCCGCAATTTTATATCTAGTCTTGTCTGACTCGTATAGTTCGTCTACTCTTCTACGTCTAGTTTTGTCCGTCTAATTTCATCTATCTTGTCTGCCTAGTAATGTCTGTCTAGTATTTTTTTTTTAAATTAAAGATTGCCCAACAGTTAGAGAAAACCAATTACAGAACAACCACAAAAACTTAGATTAACTTAAACTAGAAGGTTCCAAATTAAAATCATTAAAATCATTAAAATCCATCATTAAAAAACAGAATCAATAACATCAATAAATAAAAAAGTTAATTAGAAAGGCCTCTAAGGGCCTTTAATTTGAAACATCGCAGCTTCACAAAGATGTCACTCTCAGAGCTGATAGAGTTATAGATCGAACACATGTTGAGTAGGGGTGGCACCAATATGAGGGGACCACAAGATGATGGGTTATAAAAGGAGCCAGTTTGTCTACTAGCAGCTCTAGGAACATGGAAATTCAAGAGTCCGAGAATCTCGGAAGAGTCAATGACGCCATGAGTGGCCTTATGCAAAAAGACTAGACCGACCAGAGAGCGACGAGAGCTCAACGATTGGTACCCCAACTCATTCAGCAACGATTAGTAGTCGATGTGAAGAGAAGGAGGACCTCCAGAATTCTTAAACCAGAGGTATTTTAAGAATTTCCTGTGAACAACCTCCAAAACCAATATGTGCTTTTTATAGTGCAGGTCCCAAATAATGGAGCCATACTCGAGGATGGATCTCACGAAGCTATTATATAGGACTCTTCAGTTGTTATTAAAACCGCGAGCATTACGGATTATGAAACCGAGTGCTCTCGCGACTTTGGATACTTTTGTGTTAAGCAAAAGTGAGATTACTGTCAAATTAAATGCCAAGGTCTTTAACTGTGTCACAGCGCTCCAAGTAAAAGTTCTTCAAGGTATACCTAAACTCGATCGGGTGTTGAAACCGAGTAAATGTGACAAACTCGCATTTGTTAAGGTTGAGAGCCAGCTTGTTGATATCGCAACATCTTTCCAATATGTCGAGGTTCTCTTGTAAGAGTGCACAGTCATTAGACTGTTTAATTGGCAAGAAGACTTTAAGGTCGTCTGCAAAAAATAAATGTGGCACGGAGAAAGACGCACTCAGGTCGTTAAGGAAGATGTTGAATAACAAGGGCCCAAGGCTAGATCCCTGAGGAACCCCGGAGGTCGCAACAAATTCAGCTGATGCATAACCGAAGTGATAAACGTACTGCATTCTATCAGTCAGGTACGAGGACAATAAGGCTATTAAGTTGTCAGCCAAGCCAAAATAATGAAGTTTTTCGATAATCAATACTGTCAAAGGCTTTCGAGAAATCAGTATAAATGCTGTCAATTTGGCCCCTGTTTCCTATAACAAATGAAGCATATTGCGTGAAAGCTATTAAGTTGGTGACTGTGGAGCGTCCTTTAATGAATTCATGTTGTTTCGGTGAGAACAGATGCTTAATGCGAGGAAAGATGGAGTTGTAAACGATTGACTCAAAGATTTTTTAAAAGTTGGGAAGAATCGATATCGGCCGATAGTTCCTAATGTCCGAATGAGAGCCAGACTTGTGGATGGGGCAAATTTTAGTAGATTTCCAGATCGCTGGAAACCTGCCTTCCTGGAGGATAAGGTTGAACAGTTTCGTAAGATGAGGAGCAAAGATGTGCGCACAATCATGAAGTAAGAACGCCGGGACTAGGTCGGCATTACATTTTGAATTTTTGAGGGTAGCTAACACTTCTTCGGAAAAGTTCGCAAAAACCCCCTTTTTCTCATCTTGTCCCTAGCGCTGCCGTGGTTTGCACCCTCTCGGGGAATTATCACTCGGCAACTTTGGGTTCACGCTCTTTGGTTACTTTTTAATTTGTTGGCCTGCTTCCAGTCTCCTCTCATCTACTTCCTTGGCCTTCATTATGCTTCTTAGCATCTCCGCGGTTGCGTTCAAATTATCTTTACTTTCTAGCATGGTTTCGGTCATATTCTCCTTGTCCGGCCATACACCAGTTTTCCTTGCCATCCCTAATCTCAGCTTGTCCCATCTTTCGCAAAAGAATATCGTATGACACGCGTCATCTCTTTCGCCGCAGTACCAGCACTGATCGCTTCGCCTATTGCCTATTCTGTGTAGAAAGACATTAAAGTACCCATGTCCCGTTAGCGCCTAGGTCACATGGTAATCGACGTTTCCGTGTTTACGTTCAGCCCAGATTTGCACATCCGGAATCAATTCTCGAGTCCATGCGCCGTTTTAGCCCCTTGTCAGGCATTTTGCCATCTCACCATGGTGCGCTGCCGCGCTTCTTTCTTGGATAGGCCTTGGCATTTTCTGAGAGCCATCCTTTCGTCTACAAGGAGTGTTATTGGTGGGGATCCAACCAGACTTGTACAGCCTCAGCCGAGACTGTCCGGTATGCAGAGACTACCCTAACCAAGGCCCTCCTCTGTGCTCTTATCATAACTGTTCTGTTTATTCACAGTTGCAGGACAGTTCCCCAGTTCTCCGCTCCGTATAGCATGATTGAAGTGACCACCGAGGACAACAAACGCCTGGTCAGGCTGAGAGCGGGTACCCAGCGAGCCTCCGGTCGTTCAGGAAACAACTTTGCTACCGCCTGAAGAGTAACTTTTTTCGTCCATACAGAGCGTGTGAACTTTCTCATGACTAATTTATATGCTTTCCCCCAGGGGTCCTTGTTCACTTCGTCGACTAATTTTTGCCATGTCAAAGCCTTTCTCTGTTTCCCTTGTCGCTTCAATAGTCTCCTAGCGGATTGGTATTCTTCCCTGAGCTCTTGAATTACCTGGTATTGTTGTCTTTGGGTTTTGCTGCGGTTTGCTCTCGCCAGCATCTTCCTTGCCTCCTTGCAGGTAGCTCTACAAGCGGCAACTTCGGGCGTCCACCAGTACACAGGTCTTTTAGAGCCATAGTGAACATTCTTAGGGGTTAACGTCTCTTCGCATGACTGCGTTATCGCCCCCATAAATTTGTCTGCCGTGCAACGAGTGCACCAAGCCAGCTTGCTGCAGATGTTCGCCAATTTTTCTTTCTTGCGTTTGTCCCACTTCCATCCTACATTTCCTCGAGAGAGAGCTCTGTCAGGTCCGCAGATTTTTCCAGCATGAAGGCTATCGGTAGATGGTCGCTGCTACATTCAGAGTCCAAGACTCTCCATCAATCAAGGCGTGTTCCTAGTGTGCTTGAACAAAAGAAGACATCTATTATAGATTGGCTGTTTCCACGAACAAATGTGGGGTTGATTCCATCATTAGCAGTTACCATGTTTAGTGCTGCTGCCAGATCAGCCAGATTGCCTCTTCGATCTTCTATATGGTAACCCCACAGATAGGCCTTGGCATTGAAATCCCCGCCTACCACAAAAGGATCCTCTCCCTCCTTCAACGATGCTTCGAGTTTTCCAAGATATGCCGCAATTTTATATCTAGTCTTGTCTGACTCGTATAGTCCGTCTACTCTTCTACGTCTAGTTTTGTCCGTCTAATTTCATCCATCTTGTCTGCCTAGTAATGTCTGTCTAGTATTTTTTTAAAAAATTAAAGATTGCCCTACAGTTAGAGAAAACCAATTACAGAACAACCACAAAAACTTAAATTAACTTAAACTAGAAGCTTCCAAATTAAAATATAAAAAATATAAAAAGGATCCTCGTATAAACAGAATCCATTTCATGAATAAATAAAAAAGTTAATTAGAAAGGCCTCCAAGGGCCTTTAATTTGAAACATCGAAGCTTCACAATGATGTCACTCTCAGAGCTGATGGAGTTATAGATCGAGCACATGTTGAATAGGGGTGGCCCCAACACGAGGGGACCACAAGATGATGGGTTTTAAAAGGAGCCATTTTGTCTACTAACACCTCTAGGAACATGGAAATTCAAGAGTCCGAGAATCTTGGAAGAGTCAATGACGCCATGAGTGGCCTTATGCAAAAAGACTACTAGACCGGCCAGAGAGCGACGAGAGCTCAACGATTGGTACCCTAACTCATTCAGCAACGATGAGTGGTCGATGTGAAGAGGAGGAGGACCTCCAAAATTCTTAAATCAGAGGTATTTTAAGAATTTCCTCTGAACAACCTCCAAAACCAATATGTGCTTTTTATAGTGCAGGTCCCAAATAATGGAGCCATACTCGAGGATGGATCTCACGAAGCTATTATATAGGACTCTTCAGTTGTTATTAAAACCGCGAGCATTACGGATTATGAAACCGAGTGCTCTCGCGACTTTGGATACTTTTGTGTTAAGCAAAAGTGAGATTACTGTCGAATTAAATGCCAAGGTCTTTAACTGTGTCACAGCGCTCCAAGTAAAAGTTCTTCAAGGTATACCTAAACTCGATCGGGTATTGAAACCGAGTAAATGTGACAAACTCGCATTTGTTAAGGTTGAGAGCCAGCTTGTTGACATCGCAACATCTTTCCAATATGTCGAGGTTCTCTTGTAAGAGTGCACAGTCATTAGACTGCTTAATTGGCAAGTAGACTGTAAGGGCGTCTGCAAAAAATAAATTTGGCACGGAGAAAGACGCACTCAGGTCGTTAAGGAAGATGTTAAATAACAAGGGCCCAAGACTAGATAGAAGACTAGGAACCCCGGAGGTCGCAACAAATTCAGCTGATGCATAACCGAAGTGATAAACGTACTGCATTCTATCAGCCAGGTACGAGGACAATAAGGCTATTAAGTTGTCAGCCAAGCCAAAATAATGAAGTTTTTCGATAATCAATACTGTCAAAGGCTTTCGAGAAATCAGTATAAATGCTGTCAATTTGGCCCCTGTTTCCTATAACTAATGAAGCATATTGCGTGAAAGCTATTAAGTTGGTGACTGTGGAGCGTCCTTTAATGAATCCATGTTGTGTCGGGGAGAACAGATGCCTCATGCGAAGAAAGATGGAGTTGTAAACGATTGACTCAACGATTTTTTAAAAGTTGGAAAGAATCGATATCGGCCGATAGTTCCTAATGTCCGAATGAGAGCCAGGTTTGTGGATGGGGCAAATTTCAGTAGATTTCCAGATCGCTGGAAACCTGTCTTCCTGGAGGATAAGGTTGAACAGTTTCGTAAGATGAGGAGCAAAGATGTGCGCACAATCATGAAGTAAGAACGCCGGGACTAGGTCGGCATTACATTTTGAATTTTTGAGGGTAGCTAACACTTCTTCGGAAAAGTTTGCAAGCCCAATCAAAGGGAGATTCAGACCCGCAATATCCGAGTTACAGGTGCTTATAGACTCCTTTGAAGAAGTTCGCAAAGCCGTTAACAATGGATTGAGGAGTGTCAAAAGACACTTGGTCACAAAACATTTGACTAGGTATACGCCTTTGGCGCTTCTTTGATTGAATAAAAGACCAGAAACACTCTGCCGCCTTGATAAAGTTTGAATAGGCAGAGTTTATCTGCAACTTCACTTTGGATCCGATGGCATTAAATCTCGAATAGTCGAGGGCCGATTTAGATCTCTTATAGGTAATATGAAGCAAGCGTTTCTTACGAAGTCCTGCAATAATCGATGGGGAATACCACGAGGGATAATTAGAGCAAGAAGAGGAACGAGGTGGCACAAACTTATCAAAGGTGGAATACAGAACAGCGTAAAATGAAACTAAGAGATCACTTGATGACCGGGTGAAATCGTCTAGAAAAGTCTGAAGAATTAAGAGCCCGATATAGTGCTGGATGATTGGCACGACGGAAGTTGGAGGATTTGGAAGTAGGGAGCGTCTGATAATTGCTCATAAACTTAGGAAGGTCCCCACTGGCATGGATTGTAAACAATGCCGAGAGTGCCGGATGATAGGCATCTTCGGGGACGAGAGGACAAATCTCTTTAGATATGCTGGCGTTTAAGTCGCTAAGCACTAGATCAAGCATATTGTTGGTCGCGTTGGATATGGTATGCCACAAAGAGAGCTAAAGTTGCCGATCGCAGATAATTTTCTAGGGTATGAATTACTGGGCGAGATGTTGAAGACCCCGACCATAATAGAACAATCATAAGAACATGACTACAGGAAAAGTTCGAGTTGCTCGAGAAAAGATTCAAAAACCGAAATCGTGGTGCTGGGCGGAATGTAAAGACAGACAATAAGGCACTTGGATAAACCAAACGTAGAAGAACAAGCGACAAGATCAATAGCATCGAACACGTTGGAGACAGCTAAGATGTTCACAGGATTAGAAACCAAGCGATTATTATTTGAGGCTATAAGAACTTCCCCGCCCCCCCTCTTGAGAGTCCCAAATTGCTGAAGTCACGATCACTTCCAAAAATCGTGTAAGTAGGAGGCATAAATTCGCTGCTCCGCGCAATTTCGTGTAGCCAAGTTTTAGTGAGGCAAACGAGGTCA